>CM067505.1:16263190-16493704 GCA_034509495.1 Acestrorhynchus altus
GACTAGTTTTGGTGTGTTAACATGTTTAACATCCATCCATCCATCCCTTCCCTGACATCCGCATAAAAAGTGATCAGGACGTTTGGTTGTTTTTAATTTAATTTGAGCTGTTGGTTGGACATGAATTCTCTCGAGCTGTTGAACTTTTAGTGTGTCTGCAGCCTTTTGTGGACATTTCTCTGAGATGTTTGGAGAGCTTAATTTGTGTTTGTTGTATGAGGCACATGAGGGAACGCTCAAATTCCAAAATGTATGCCATCTCATTTCCACAGCAACATCCACAAACTGTTACAATATTTATTATGTAGAAATGTCTGATCCAAAAGCAGCTACAGACACTTTTACATTAATAACTTTATAACAGTCATCAGTCATGGGTCTAACTGTGTAAATGCTATGTCACCTGAAGTGTGAGGTTGTTTCTACAGCATAGGTGTGTGTTTGGGAGTTTGTAAACTCATGTTTTGCCTCCTCTTTTCAGGTACACCTTCATCAAACGAAAAGGCAGTTGGCCACAACTCTACACTGACTCTCGACCTCCCGGCTTTGGCTGCCACTCAATCACATTCTGACATAGGATCGGATATGGCGGCTGCACTGCTTCAGCTAATTTCCCAGCATGGCTCTGACAGTAAGGCCTCTTTGGCTGACCTGCCACCTTCTTCCACCACCACCACCACCACCACCACCTCCTCCCCTCCTCCTCCATCGCTCGACCAGCCGGAGCTTCAGGCTAACGCTCAGTACCCACGGGACCAGGACCACCGCTTTACTCGAGACTCCTGCCGGGAGGCTGCGCAGGACCGCCACTCAGCAGCTGAGTCATAAACAAGGACTGACCTCTAGCACCTATGATGCCGCTGGAGCCCTTTGATGGACAGTGATGTGATTTTATCTGTCGTAGCAAAACTTTGTTTATTTTTGTTTTATTTCTGTACATCCTTCCTGTGTAAACATTTCATTATGACAAATTACTTGGAACAACATCTTGCAACCTTAATGGAATGCATTTTGGTGAAAAATATGATTTACACAACCTTCCACTTCAAATGTAGTCGTTCTGCCAAGACGTGATGTCCAAATCTTGCGTCTCTATTTTAGCACTAAAGCTACAAGGATGATATAGCCAACACTGCAGGTCAGTAGTCACCCAGATCTTTCCTGTAAATGCACATTCTCACCCATTACGGTGGTGCTGTAGAGTGCATGGGGATTAGTGTGGGGTATGACCTATTGTGAAGTAATAAATGTTTACTAAACTACACAATACAACTGAAAACTGGGGATGGCATTCTAGACTACAGGTGTTCTGCTGAACTCAGAAGCCCCTGGTGTGAAGGTTAAACTCTATTTACAGTGATGTACAGGTTCAAAGTCCTTGAGTGGGAGTCAATTCTATTTACTGAATTTAACATATTTATCAATATTTTTCCAATATGTTAAATGCAGTAAATAAATG
The DNA here is from genome assembly GCA_034509495.1 of Acestrorhynchus altus. Lineage (NCBI taxonomy): Eukaryota > Metazoa > Chordata > Actinopteri > Characiformes > Acestrorhynchidae > Acestrorhynchus > Acestrorhynchus altus. Next base: position 16,264,650 of record CM067505.1, read on the forward strand.
TTAATCATGTATGAAAATGTGCTTTAAGTGTGCCTCTGTAGATGAAAGCACTCATTTACACTTAACATCAACACCGCGTGGGATTTGAGCAGTAGTGCCCAAACCTTTGCTTATGACTGTTTCAACATGCATAGTATGTACAAAAGTATTGAGACGCTTGCTAATCCATTGTTTCTTCCAAAATCAAGGTTATTAAAAGTTTATCCTGTTTTTTTGGAGTAACTTTTTCTACTGTCCAGGGAAAACTTTCTGCTAGATTTTGGAGCATGCTGTGAGGATTTGATTGCATTCAGCAACAAGAGCATTAATGAGGTCAGGATGTTTCAGGATGTTTCCCACCTCATCGCCAGCTACCCTATTCATCCCAAAAGTACTGAATAGAGTGCTGTCATTCAAGAGAAGGCTGTTCCACAGCTCAATGCCCACGCCTGGCATTAGGTGCAAATAGGTTCATTTAGTCCATGAAGTCCAATTCTGTTGGCTGTACTTTATAAGGACTAGTGAGTAGCTGAATGCATTCATTAGAAGGGGTATCCAACGGTTGGGATTATAGTATATATCTTCAAATGAGAAATTCAAGATTAGTAGTAAATTATAAATAGCAACAATAGAAATATTTAACCTGTCTCCACCTTCCACCTTTTTGTACACAAGCATGTGGTTTGAGTGTTGAGAGAAGTGCATATGTTTTGTTTTTGAGAACATTTGGATCATTTCTGTTAATTAGCTCTGTAAGCATTGCAACTTAAACCCAGAAGCCACATCTTGGCTGATTTGGCTTTACGTGGGTAAGAGGAAAATTGTGTAAATGTTTTTTTTCACTGATCTGTTCCTTCATTTACGTTAAAAGTACATTTGTTCCTCCTGTAAAGATAGCATTTCTGAAAAGTGAGGTTTTGCTACGACAGCTGTTCAGTGTGTTTGAACAACTTGGTTACACCTTGCATCCATTTTTATTTCTTTATGTACATGCAGAGGGCAAAACCATGAGGCAATTTTATTTTTAGACTGCTTAAAGGAATAGTGTTTAATCAAGAAACAAGCTATTCCTTTAATTTCTAATTCCATTAACACTCATTAACTGTATCTCCCCCCCTCGCTCTTTTTTTCTCTCTCTGTCTGTCTGTCTCAATTTTTTTCTTTCATGCTTATTGATGAGATGTTAGCAATGCTGCAGATGCACGTGTGTGTGTAAATTTCATTCGTTCTGCATAAAGTATGGAATTTACTGGTGTAATTCTCTTCAGTGACCTTCAGTCGACCCCACCTCAGATCTAATCTGTGAGCTCTTTAACCTGCAGAAAACCGCTGGCAGTTCGACTGAGCCATATTGAGACTACGATCACACTAAAGGATTCACGGGAATATAGCAAGAGTTTGAAGGTCAGTTTTCATTTGTTGTATCCATATGAAGTGATCTTTTGTAAATATTTTCTTTTTTTCAGATTATTAAAGGAAGCTGAGTTCAACCTACTCACTGTGAAACTGTTATTGTAGTTGTAACTCACAGTTATTTACTGGCCCACGGTTGCAGAATTACAAGTTTGTTTAAAACATCTATATCCCACACTTTTTATCCTACACAACCATTTTCCAACCTCTGTCATTAGGATTTAAACAGGCTATTTTTTACTGTACATTTAAGACAGATGAGCTCTAATCTGATAGGCCAAGAGTTTGTCCTGACCTCAGAGAGTGCTGGGCTGTTTTTGCCACTTAGTTTTGATATAGGAACTGTACGGACTGGAGTACATTTTGAAAGTAACAATATTTACATTGTACTTCAGACTCCATTTCAATAAAATAAGGAAAATTGACTTTCACTGAAATGAGCTCTTTTAATGAGAATCTGACTCAAAATGGGCTCCAGCAGCCCACATTCCAGAACCTGTGGTAAAAATGTATGGAAATGTCCACCAAATCAAACATACCATACAAATTCATCAAGATGGTGGCATTCAGCAATAAGACCATTAGTGAAGTCAGGATGTTGAATGACCGCCACCTCATGGCATTTGGCATGGTGTGATAGATTAATGTTTATCTACTCCTGTTGGCAAAACATCTCTATAGAGAGTAGACAAACAGTGTGTAGCAATGGGTGCAACTTACAGAAACTGAATGCATTCATTTGAAGGGGTGTCCACAAAACATTTGGACATATAATGTGTCTTGCTTCTGTCAAGCTTTTGTTCCATTTTTTTTTCTTCTTCTTGATTTATGTTCAAATTCCAAATAGGCATACTAATGCATCTCAGAAAAATCGAATACTGTGAAACAGTTAATTGTTCATAATTTAATGTGAAAGGAGTGTCATTTTGTATTTGTTACATGTAAAGTGATGTCATCTTTTTTTTTGCTTTACTGTTAATCAACATGGCCTATAGCTCATGAAAATCAGAAATCCAGAGCCTCAAATTTTTGGAATAATTAATTTCAAGACTATTCATTAGTAATTGGACTGTATCGAAACAAGAAAGATTGAAATATATCACTTTAAATGTAAGGAATACACAATATAGAACAGTAACCTTTTTAATTAAATTATGAACAAAAAATGTTTTAAGATGAACTACAATAATGGATGCTTGCAAACAGACCTAACCTTTCTGGAAGGTTCTGTTGTACAAATGTGTAAAGTACCCCCCCCCCCCCAATCCACCGAGTTAATCTGCCACAGGAAAATTAGGTACATAGTATTTCCACTATACACATGCACAGGAACACACACTCTGACCTTTCCTGCTTGATTATAGTGTTGACGTTGGTCTTGGGTGAAAATGAAACACTTAAACTGTGGTACATGAACTCTGCTCTCCAGAAGTGCAGGTCTGTTACTACCAACATGCCGGCAGCTGTAGCAGTAAGGTTAATCAGGTGCTTTAACAGTCACACTTCACACATTGTGTGACTGCATTTCAGTTTGTGATTGTTACTGTTTCACATCATTGTTATAAAAAAATATAAACCAAACCAGATTGTGACTCCTTGTGGCCAGATTTGTCACTGCATTTTTTTTTGTTTACAAGGCTCTATGAATTCAAGGAGGAACAATTTAAAGAGGAACTGTGAACTTCTCAAATTTCTCTGCATAATTAAACTGAATTGAATTAACTGTTATTAGTCGAATTGTTATTAGTGATTTGGAGTGAAAGGCTGAGTGCATTGTACAGAAAATGAGGAGTCAGATTTGTTCATAGTGGTGGTGAATGGAATAAGATTTCTCATGTGTTTAATGCCTCTAAAGCTCCCTTATAGGAAGTAATTCTGCCAAATGCTTCTGACTACTCTCTGATGCCTGAGGCACTTTCCTCATAAGACACTGAAGGTTTTGTACCCAAAACATTTTCTGGTGGAGGTGTACATTCAGGATGTTGTGTGGCAGAAGTCTGCAAAGAATTTGTTTTTCTTCATGTTTATCATCAGTGTTAATGATCATTAAGACGTTTTAATAAATAAGTCAAATAATGTACTGAATTATTCAGAGAAATTTGATAAATTAGTGGAGTTTCCCTTTAAGCTGCTGCAGTCCATTTTGACCCCTTTAGAAAGATTAAGCGAAATCCCTGCACACACTTCACGCGCCACTGTATTTCATAGCACACAGTTCATACACACACTACAGCCGCGTGTACACTGTATTCAGTGCATGCGTGCAAATGTTTACGTTGAACATCCTGTGTCTGACCACTTGCTGAAATGAGTTATTTCCTCTTTTCTCTTCTCTCCATTCGTCTATCCATCTTTCAGTCTGTCTGTTTCTCAGTAAATCTCTCATTCACAAATAGAGGCCAAAAGAGGCTCAGCAAGCTGGATGAGATTAACTTTTTTTCTGATTACAAATCAACCTCCACACACACACACACACCACACACACACACTGCCCTCCTCTCTGTATGCTCCACCCTCTGCCTGCCTCTTGCTGAGCTAAGTCTTGTACACCCCTCATTCGCTCTGTGTGTATGTAACTGTTCACTGTGGGGGAGAAGGGGGAGCAAAAGAGACGGACGGACTTTTGGGAAGAGAAAGGAGAGAGAACAAGGACGTTTGCACTTTTCTACAGCAGCTAGGAGAGGGGGAAAAGCAGACAGAGGCAAAAACAGCTGGACAGTCAGTGTAAGCAAGAGATAGAGCTAGAGAGAGAGAGGGGGCATTAGAGAGTGTACTCTGGACCCCTGCGTGTGTTTTGGCTGGCTGTGGAGGATTTGCAGGACATTTGAGTGTTTAGTGTTTGTGTGTGGAGGGTTTTTGAACTGTTTGTGTGTGGTGCTGACAATGGAGACCTCAGGGCCTTCAGACGTTCCAGTGGAACCAAAGGAGAGAAAGAAGATCCAGTTTGCTGTTCCCTCCACAGCTCCAACACAACTGGACCCGAGGCAGGTGGAGATGGTGAGTCACACACACATTAGCATTACTTTACTTGTGAGGACTCTGTAGAGGTGGGTGATGCAATATTATATTATACATAATAGTGACGCATGATGTGCGTTATGATACTTGGTTTCCTGATGTTTGGTAAGCTGGACTGCATGAGTGGAACCACTTTTTAAACTAATATTAACTTCTGTATCTTTTAAACATGATTTTTGTTCTACCTGATCATTTGCATTACACTAAATTAAGCAGTTTATTTATTTATTTTGCTAATTGTTTTAAGAGTTATTATTCAGGATTGCAGTGTTCTGCACTCTAAAGGAAGAGGGTTTTACATAGTACTAAAAAAGGATTCTTTGACTATTAACAATGGTAGTTTTTGGTGCCATGTGGAATTTGAGTGTATACTGGATATGTTTTTAATTCTACTGCATCTTAAAAATATAAATAAAAAAAAATGTAAAAAAAAAAAAAATTTGAACATTTGAATATTGTGGAAAAAGTTTGTGCACTTTTAAAACTAATATAAAAGTCTTTTTATATGTAAAGCAAAAAATGTCAAGCCTTTTTTTGTTTTGATCAGTATGGCTTATAACTGCTAAAAATCAGTTTAAATAAATAACTAATCACAGTGTCAACATTAAAACAAAATGGGCTTGAAATATGCCAGTTGAAGCTGAAATATAAAAAGAAATACTTTATTTTAAATGAAATTATGAAAAATAACTTTTGCAATATTCAAATTATTTTATGATGTATTAGTATATAAATTACCATTTAACCAAGAAACTTTGAGGTCAAATGGTTTTCCAAGTTGAGTTCCAAACAGAGCTTTATAGAATTATTGCCTTTACTAAGGCAAGTGCACATTTTGTCTTTTGCTAAAAAAAAAAAAACCCAAAAAAAAAAAACCCTAATTCAGCAAAATTCCAGCACCTGCAAAATTGAAATTCTCTTCATGCCCACAAGAAAACAAACAACTTATACTGATGTGATGATGCCAGCCAAGGAGTGGGCGATAATACATTGCAGAGTTTGATATCAAGAAGTGTCATGGCCAAACCAGACCTAAATACAGCGTGAGGTTCTAAAACATTATCTAACAGCTAAGTTTCCTAGCTATGCTCAAACAGCAGATCTCCATAAGTTGCTTTCTGTTAATTTGTAACACTAAATTATCCAATTCATTTAACACTGGTGTGTTGACTACTGCTTTTGAATGACCTGCACCCTTGATCTTGAACAGGATGAGAAGTGTTTGGAGCTTTTTAAAAAATGTTGGTGCAGGACATTCTGTCACAGTGTAATGAAAAGTAAATAACAGGGCACAAGTAAACATTCTGATGTCAGCATTATCAAAGGTCCATCCACATGGAAAACACAAACAAGTCCTTAAAAATCTCTAACTTTTTCAGTCATCTAAACTTTTCTTACATTAAAAACTTTTTTATTTATTTTTAAGAATTTTTATTTTTTTTAATCTGAATTGTATGTGATGCAACTGCACAAATACTTGTTTCAGTTATTCAAGTGAAACAAGGGGAAAAATATATAAAAGTATATTGTTGGAAATACAAATAATAATCAAATAAAATTGCAATTACAGTTGGTAAAATGGGTATTTGTTATACTGCTGATTATGCAAGTTTTCCCAGAATGGAGAGGTCTGTCAATTTTATCATAGGTACACTTCAAGTGTGAGATACAGAATAAAAAAGGATCCAGAACATCACACTGATTTTTAAATAGTTGCATTTTATTGAAATGAAAAAAGCATTTGATACAATAGAAAAACAAAACTTATCTGATACAGAAACCTTTGCAATTACAGAGGTCAGACATTTTCTGTAGTTCTTGAGCAAGTGTGCACACACTGCAGCATGCATTTTGGTCCACTCCTCCGTACAGATCTTCAGATCTTTCAGATTTCAGGGCTGTTGCTGGGAAGCTTTGAGTTTCAGCTCCCTCCAAATATTTTCTATGGGTTCAAGTCTGGAGACTGGCTAGGCCACTCCAGGACTTTGAAATGCTTCTTACGGAGCCACTCCTTAGTTGCCCTGGCTGTGTGTTTAGGGTCATTGTCATGCTGGAAGACCCAGCCACGACCCATCTTCATGCTCTTACTAAGGGGAGGAGGTTGTTGGCCAAAATCTGGCGATATATGGCCCCATCCATCCTCCCTTCAATACCGTACAGTCATCTTGTCCCCTTTGCAGAAAAGCACCTCCAAAGTATCATGTTTCCACACCCATGCTTCATTGTTGGGACTGTGTTTACATTTACATTTGGAACATTTAGCAGATGCCCTTTTCCAGAGTGACTTACAAATGTACTTATCCTTCTTCTTCCTCCAATCATGGTGAGTGGAGTTGATACCAAAAGGTTATTTTTTTTGGTCTCATCTGACCACATGACCTTCTCTGGATCATCCATATGGTCATTGTTGAACTTCAAATGGGCCTGAACGTGTGCTGGTGTGAGCAGAGGGACCTTGTGTGCCCTGCAGGATTTTAATCCATGATGGCGTAGTGTGTTACTAACAGTAATCTTAGATAATGTGGTCCCAGCTCTCTTCAGGTCATTGACAAGGACCTTCCATGTATTTCTGGGCTGATTCCTGACCTTTTTCAGAATCATCCTTACCTCATAAGGAGAGATCTTGCATAGCGCCCCAGACAGAGGAAGACTGACATTCATCTTGTGTTTCTTCCATTTTCTAATATTTGTGTCAACATTTGTCGCCTTCTCACTAAGTTGCTTGTCTATTGTCCTGTAACTCATCCCAGCCTTGTACAGGTTCATAATTCTGTCCCTGGAATCCTTAGACAGCTCTTTGACCTTGGCCATGACGGAGAGGTTGGAGTATGATTGATTATGTGGACAGGTGAACCCTGAAGGACTTCCCAAGCAAAGACTGGAGTATCTGTTCACAAGACCACAATACATTGTACTTGTAGAGCTGGGCTTTATGGAAGTGTGGCCAGAGAAAAATATAAAGACAAAAATAGGAAGGCTCATTTTGAGTTTGGCATATGGGAGACTCCCCAAATGTATAGACAAAGATGCTCTGGTCAGATGAGACTAAATTTTAACCACCAAAGAAAACCATCACCCCCAAAACACCATCGCCACAGTGAAACATCATGCTGTGGGGATGTTTTTCAGCAACAGGGACTGGGAAACTGGTCCGAGTCAAGGGGAAGATGGATTATTCTTGGATTGGATATTCTTGAGCAAAACCTGTTTTGGTCTGTCAGTGATTTGAGCCTGGGATGGAGGTTCACCTTCCAACGGTTCAATGACCCAAAGCATACTTCTAAAGCAACTCTCGAGCGGTTTAAGGGAAAATATGTAAATGTATTGGAATGACCTAGTCAAAGCCCAGACATTAATCTAATTGAGGATCTGTTGTCAGACTTGAATATTGCTGTTCACCAGTGGAAACCAGGTAACTTGAGGGAGCTGGAGTAGTTTTGCCTTGAGGAATGGGCAAAAAGTCCAATGGCAAGCTCATAGATATTTATCCAAAGTGACTTGCAGCTGTAATCATCGCAATAGGGGGATCTACAAACTGCTGACTTTAGTGTGTTGAATAGTTATGCAGACTGAAGTTTTCTGTTATTTTATCCAATTTGTTGTTTGCGTCACAATAAAAATAAAAAAATTCAAATGTTCAAAGGTGTAGGCATGTTTTATAAATGAAATCATGCAATCCCTCAAATAATCTATTTTAGTAGTACTTAATAGTAATCTCTGCAAGAAAGTGGACAAAAACCAACATTGAATGCCTATGACCTTCGATCCCTCAGACGGCACTGCATTAAAAACCAACATTATTCTGAAACAGATATTACAACATGGGCTCAGGAACACTTCAGAAAACCACTGTCCATGAGCACAGTTTGTCGCTCCATCTACAAGTGAGAGTTAAAACTCTACCACGCAAAGCAAAAGCCATATATCAGCAACACCCGGAAACATTGTCGGCTTCCCTGGGCCTGAGCTCATCTGAGATGGATTGACGTGGAAAAGTGTCCTGTGTTCATTTTTGGAAATCATGGATGTCGTGTCCTCCAGGCCACAGAAGAAAAGACTTTCCGGATTATCAGCGCAAAATTCAAAAGCCAGCATTTCTGATGGTATGGAGGTGTGTTGGTGGTTACTTTCACATCTGTGAAGGCACCATTAATGCTGAACGTTATAAAAAGGTTTTGGAGTAACATACACTGCTTGGATGGCAACATCTTTCAGGAACATCCCTGCTTATTTCAGCAAGACAATGCCAAGCCACATTCTGCACATGTTACAAAAGCGTGGCTTCGTAGTAAGAATCCAGGTACTAGACTGGCCTGCCTGCAGTACAGACCTGTCTCCCATTGAAAATGTGTGGCACATAAGTTGAAAAGGATTAGCCAATCATTGTATTGTTTCTGTTTTACACATCAACCCAATACTTATGGACCTGAGAGTATATATCCGACCTTTATTATTCAGATACAACAATCTTACACTAATCTCTTTCAAGGTAGTCCCCTTGAACTGCTACACGTGTGCTGGAGTGCCTCTTTTGAGATGGCCAACAGCTGGTCTATCGCATTCTATGTGATGCCCTCTACATGATGACATCATGCAGAATGCAACGGACCAGCTGCGGGCCATCTCAAATGAGGCACTCCAGCACTGCTTCAACAGTGGCACAACTGCCAGGAGGCATGTGGCAGCCCAAGTGGACTACCTTGAAGGAGAGTAGCGTAAGATTGTTGTATCTGAATACAAGTATTTTTATGAATAAAGGTGCACATCTCATACATCTGTATCTGTGTATACAAATGTCATACATGCACTAACATCCCTAGTCAAAACTATGGATCTGTTGCTGTCAATACTGAAGTAAGTAGAAGACGAATTGATCAAGCTACAGGCGTCATCTAACTTTCATTGTCTTGTTCACAGTTTGAGAAATGTCAGGTGATGCAAAACGATATCAGAAACTATCAAACTATCAGAAATCAAACCGCTGTTCAGGAAGATGTACCATGCATCTGAACAAGCCTGGTGCATTGTTTTGCACACACATTCTGTAAATGTATGAATTTAGTTTGGAGAAAATATGATGCAGAATTTCACAAAGAACCTCTCTCCAACTGTTAAGCACAGGGATGGATCGATCGTGCTTTAGACTTGTCTTGCAGCCAGTTGCACAGGAAATTTTCACTGGTAGAGGGAAGAATGGATTCTACTAAATACCAGCAAATTCAAGCATATTCCAGTGACACTGCAGGCTTTAACACAACTATGACTATGTAGATCCTGTAAACATTGCCCTGCTGCTTTTCCAAAATTGCACAGTGTAGTTTGTGGCTTGCTTTGCATGAAGTGAGAGTGATGGAGTTGCTGTTTTCCCTGTTACAAGTCAGGGGAGCATCATAAAGATTTTGAACTTGATAAAGATAAAAATAACATTAGTTTATGTCTTAAATATCCTGTGTATCCTCTTCAAATGTTTAGCTTCTGGATCTGAAATGTTGCTAAAATGGTCATCTCAGGTGCTACTTAGACTGCCTCTCACTTAATTATTGTAATTGCTCATGATGTGCTTTTGGGGGAAAATATAGAAAACTTAAATTAACTATTATGTCAGGGGTCATCAGTTCCAGTCCTGGGGGCTTTAGTGCAGCACAGTCTGACATTTCTTGCTCAAATGAATTCAAATCTGCAGTTAATAATGACGTTTTAAAGCCTTTTAAAATCCAAGAAAGTTTTTAAGGCATACTCCAGAGAGTCTCAAGTTCTATGCAATTTCTATAGCATTTGGTTGATGACCAAAGACATTCAACACATTTTCCTGAAATTGGGGAACAGAAAACCCACTGTCTTGAAACAAACTTGGTCATTGGTCATCTGCTAAATTGTATGAAAACATGTAATATGTGATTATATAACATACATTTATGCTGCAAAAAGACATCCCTGTGTGAAGGCTCTACCCTCTGTTGATTGGTGTGGACATGAAATAATATGGAGAATAAAAACAAAAGACCAACATCTGAAATATGAAGCATATGTCTTGGAGAACATTGGAACTTGTGTAGCATGTCCAAATCTGTCATTCTAAACACTAAAAGAATGCAGCTTTTAAATCTTAATAGCTTCTTCTGGAACATTTCAGTTCAAATTCAGGTCATATTTTCAGATTTAAATTCAAGGTCCATCGCTTTCTGCAGATATGGAGGGACTTGAAGGGTTTATAAATGGCAAAGATGTGAAGTGGAGGTGTAGGAGAAGAAAATTGTGTTTGGCTGGTTATGATGTTGCATAAAACAGAATCTTTGAAGGTATGGAACTTTGAAGAAGTGCAAGATCTTAGCAGCTGACCAGCATATTTTGGCTGTAGGCTACAAAGTGCTGGGTTATTTTGCAGCTCTGTACTGTTCAAATGGGCAATTTGCTGAGTTAGTGTGAGTAGTAAAAAAAATCGGGTGAAAACCAATAAATGTCTATTGGCTGCTATTGAGTCTTGAGTTGTTTTTATTTATATTTCTGTAAATGTCATTACTGTCAAATCTGAATGCATTCGTGGGTGTCAACAGAAGCTTGTTTTGACTGTTTCATTCTTTCTGTTACACTTTACATTCGTTGAAATATTCATGAGATTTATATTGATAATTTTCGCATTGTTTCATTTTAATCAGAGAAGTGAATAAAGTGCTTAAACCAGATAATGTGCTTGGATCTATTCTAACTAGTGAACAGCCTATAGCGATAGTGAAGTAAATCGTTTTCCTGTCGTCACTTTCTGTCTGGTTCTCATCTTCTGCCTTCCTCTCTGGCCCATTCTTCCTCAAACGTTTTGGCTCTAGCTCAGGCTGCACACAGTCACCACATAAACATGTTTGAACCGACTTGCCACAGCAAGTGTCGCTTTATTCATTTAGCTGCGGAATTGCAGGAAGATTATTGCAAACACCTTGTTGTAGAGATAAGCCTTTGGAAAACTTTTAGCTTCAGGTGAATAAAAGGAATGAATATTACATAATAGTACCAGACAATACAATCATTTTCACCCTAAATCCTATGTTTTGATTTAGTAAAAAAGTTGCAAAAGACGACAATGGTGACTGCTCAGGGTGTTCTGGGCATTCTGAAAGACCTTATATTTAATCGGCAGCATTACTGTATTAGTCTTAATCTATTAATTAGCAACTAAAGTGTTACATTTAAAAAAAACTTTATGGAAAATTGTCCAATAGAGCTGCATCCTTAATTACATTATTAAGTAAATACATTTTCTTTGTTTTAAACGTTTTATTTAGGACAATGGTAAACACATAACAATTCACATACATAATACAAAATATAGTAAGTAAATAATAAGGAAATATACCTTATACAATATAACATTATACCACTGCCCATTTTAACCAAATATCTACAAAACAAACAAACAAACAAACAAAAACAACCAAACAGAAACAGATAAGGGATAAATAAAAATAAATAAATAAGTAAATAAGGGGGGTACTAAATAGCAGTAAATAAAGTGTGCGAAATAAATAAATAATTTATAAAAAGGGGTAAAAAACAGTCAGTCATCAGGAAAAACCTTAAGTGACGCAATGTATATCAGAAGTGGATTCCATTTACGGTAGAATGCGGCCGTGTCACCTTTTGTTGTAAATTTGATCTTTTCCAATTTTAAAAAGTAAATCACATCCCGAAACCAAGAAGAAATTGATGGAGGAGTTGGGGACGGTAAATACATTTTCACAGCAACCAATAAGGCAAAATACACGTTATTCCATTACCGTGGGCTGCAAATCCAGAAAACTACTGTGTACTGAAGGCCTTCACTTGATGAACATGATTTATTTGTGTACTTAAAAATAAGTAAACAAGCCTGTATGTAACTGAACATTCAGACTTTGAGACTGGTGGTGAAAATGCAACATGAAAAATTGTGCTAGTAGTAGGTATGTGAGTGTGAAAAACCTAGACCTAAAACCTAATAGATTTAAGAGCCATCACTTAATATTAATTTTACCAACTGAAAAGTTCCTTGCACTCCCAAATCTCTGTTAGAAACATGGTTAAATATAGAACCAGTGTGCTTTTTTGGCACCAGTCAAAAAACCCTTAGTAACACCTTTATTTTTAATAGTGTGCATGAACATACGTTGCTCAAAACGTGTCTCCTGTGGAATCAGAGGTTAGACATGACAGTACTGACCACAGTTGTACTAACCCACTCATCACCATTCAACTACTGACATTACAGTACATTACCAAACCAACTGAGCACAGCAAGTTTTATTCTACCACTATAATACGCCTTCTCATTGTCTCATTAAATCACATTCAGTAAATATGTGAAACTGTAATAACACTGCTGTCTAACTGTTCATACATATCCAGAATGAAGGTCTAACAACATTAATATCCAGAATGGGCTTAAATAACATTAATATCCAAAATGAAGTTCTATTAACTTAAAATATCCAAAATGAAGCTTTAATAATGAAAATTGGCCCAAAATTAAGCTCTAATAACATCCAGATTTAAGCTGTAATGTTAATATTTCATAACTAACTAGAATTAAGCACTCCAGCATAGTAGAATTTCTGTTTTCTTGAACTGAAAAAGGACAGAAAACTGAATCATCAAAATGAGCAACTTTTATTTGACCACTGTAAAAGCAATTTCTTTGACATGCTTTCTGTCCTTATCAAGGTTCAGAAGAACAAGTTGAAATGACTCAGCAGAAGATAGCAGTTAGTTTGAAACACTAAACTATTCTGTTAATGCCACAGTAAGTATTGATCAGAGCAGCCCCATTGATAGCTTAAGATGAGCTCTGAGTTACTGAGCTCTTTGTTATAGTCAGCATCAGAGGAGCAGTGTGTCCTAATCCCATCCTCCAGTAAAAGTGTTGTTCCTGCAGTTAAGTGTATTTCTGCCAAAAAAAAAGAAAGCCTTGAGCAGAAGAACAAAAGAATCATCTCAGAAAATAAGCAACTGCTAGAACTGCAGTGGAGCTGCTTAGTCAAAGAGACAACAGAATGTTGAAAATGAATCAGAAGTTTAAAGCGCTAATTTCATGGAGTTTTGATAACACTAAGTACTGATCACTCCTCAGGGTGCATCCACAGTAGTAACAGAACTAGTCTAAGCTTTTTCTCTTATGCTGGATATGAGCAAGCTGGTGTAAACAGCAAATGTCTCTGAACAAAAAAAACAGCCATGCTTTTTTCATTCTATTTTTAATGTTCTGTTCTGTCTTTCTGAATCGAACCTGTATATCGTCGCCATTCAATTAAAACCTGGTTTGAAAAATGAGCGTTTCCTTTGGTCTATTCATCCAGAAATATTTACATACTGTACAGAGCAGCTATAGGATTCAAACAAGTGGAGAAAACTAAAAATGCAGATTGCTTTCAGAGAAGTACTGCTCTATAATGAACAACTTACTGTTAAGATTCTAAAGTACATATTTCTACTGTGATTTACAAACACGGGTTGTTTTTCAGCAGTTTAAACCATAATCTGTCTTTGCTAATGTTACATTTTGCTTCATATAAGATACTAGTTTTTATCACACTTTTATCACACCACATTTTTCTGTCCTCCATAACAGTTACATTAGGGATCTATGATTGATCACCTGCTTTTTTTTAAAGCCAGTCTTTTACAAAAATGATACACTAATGGCCTGCAAACGTCACTAATCAAGCTGTTTTGTGTAGTAGTAACATTGGTGTGTGTGCACAACTGTTGTGCAGATGTGGTTTAGATGGTCACATTATTTTCTTGCAAGAAATGGAGGCTAAATGGATGTTTCAGTGATGTGTTTAGTTCCTATGTATTCCCGGAGTTGAAAATGCCGCAAGAATGAATGTTTGCATAAGAATATCTTCATTTTACAGTATTTCATTCTTATAGTTATTAATGTGGGTGTTGAAATGGAAGCATTGATGCCCTGTAAAGAAGTCTGATATTTGCTGTGATATAAAATACAGCACCTCTGACTGTGACAATAATTACAGTACTGTGATTTTTACTCTAAATATTGTAAAATTATAAAAAGTGTTTTATAGGTGCTATGTGTCCAATATATTTACTATGAAATGTACTGCAGCTTGCTATCTGATTACTGCTGCAAGTTACTGTACACTTGGTGGTTGTTGTTTTTTTTTTTACAGGTGTAGCTATGACAGGGGTTGTAAAAGTAAACAGAAGTCACGGTTCAGTTCCTGCTGTAGTTTGGACAGCAAAAAACAAAAAAAAAAACAAAAAAAACTTTAAAAAAGCTACAACCACTAATACAGAAAGCTACATTTTTCTGTTCTAAATAAATTGCAGTGCAACTCACAGTTAGATGGAATTCAGGGATTTGTAAGGTTGTATAAGGTTGTCTTTTATTCTCTGTAAATAGTTTTCTGTAAAAATGACATAAATAAGCTCTGTCCATTTACCTTTAGTTAACTGAACCCACAACTGCTCTCCTCCCTCAGGAAATGTTCTGCTCTTTGCATGAACATAGTTGATGTAATAGAGAATCAAACAGCTGCTGATTTTTGTAATGTGGAGCAGAGTTTGTGCCCATTTTGTGACTTTGTTGCTGCTCAGCTCAAGCTGTTCAAGTGACCTTGACACATTAAATGTAGTGCAGATGTTCCAGAAAACTAGCAAGAAATGATAAATGATTTTTTTTTTTTATTTTGTTCAAAAACACTTCAGTATGTTGTGTATGATAAGTTTTCAGGACATTTTTAAGAATGTCTCCTGTCCGCATAGCAGTGGTGGATTTAGATATTGGTGATATGGGCAGGACATCCAGGGTGGCTTTAAAAATGTTCATATTTACACCTCACACCAATGAAATCATAATATTGCTGTGAAAAAGTTAACCATTTCAGAGTAAACACCCTGATTCTTGTGAGCTATGCAGGCCAGAGAGAAGATTGGGAAGGGTGGGGGCTCAGAATGCCACACTGTAGGACCACCACTATAATAAATAGTTTGAGCAGAAAAAAAATTTAATCTTTATATATGTGTTCAATCCCCAATATCTAAAATTTGGGATATTGTTAATAATGTTTGTTGCTCAGATGAGACCAAAATAGTGGTTTGTCTAAAATTCTAAATGTTGCATACCACAACACTGAAGAAAAACAATGTCTGAATCACTGTCATTTCTTAATTCAGACAAATCAATCAACATTTAAGTATATAGTCTTGCAAGCCATTATATCTCCAAAAATGTAAAAGCATTTTATACTGGAAACTTATGGGTTGAAATTTTTGTAAACCTTGCTTTTTTAGATTTAGATTAGAGCTGCCAGGCTAACATAGTAATGGGTGGTGGAAGAGTGTACCACACCAATTGTGATGGCGCTAACTGCATGCCTAAACCATCCTTTAGTCCATGTTTATAGATAACTTCAGTCTGAAAGTGTCAGAAACCACATAAGCAACCCTGTTACAGGACTACATTAGTCTCATGGCTCAAATGCAAAATCAAGAAGCAAACTTCAGACACCAAACATCTTGGCTCGTTGAGCATTTTTGGGTGAGGGTTAGATTTTTGTCTCAACTAATTGCAATAAATTAATAAATGTGTTCAAAGTTAAAGCTTAATATTTTCAGATGGCCACTTAAGAAGATTCTTATTTGTGTGCTTGTGAGAGAGAGAGCGAAAGAGTGAGTGAGTGATGGGCTGTGCCAGCTCCGTGTACTGTGTTGTATTAATTTTAGTCCAGGATAAAGTGGGTCAGGTAGGGAACGGGTCTCGGCTGGGCTGTAGGAACCAGGCCAATACACACACACACACACACACCTTGCAGGGAGAACAGAGAGATCTAAGGGGAAAAGAAACCATCCTGGAGCTCTAATGAATGTTCAATAAAATCGCACACTCACTATACTGAAAATGCACCACACTGACTTAAATCTGACCAAGCCTTCCTTAAAGAGACAGTGTCATAAATTACCTCATAGCTTTACATGTGTGCTATCACTTACTGTTTTTTCCAATTACATTTTCAAGAGAAAGTAATGTCCAGCCATTACTCCTCAGAAGATATGATTATTGTTTCTGCAAAGAGATATGAACAGTAGATTAATAAAGTCTATTAAGGTCTGTTGAAAAAGTGTCAATTAGATCATGATAGTGCCCCTAGTTTCACTATAGTGTGATTTCTGCTTTTCGAGTTAGTGTGATACAGTGCTCATGTTTTCACTAGAATATGTTTCATTGTTCTTTTAAACTGTAATAATTACCCATACTTTCACTGTGGTAAATTGTCTACTCTTTTAATTGAGTTAGATTGTGACACAGTGTTTTCACTATAGTGTGATTTCTGCTGTTTGAGTTAGATTGTGATCGTGGCCATGTTTTCACTTAAAAATGTTTCTCTTTTCTTTTAAAATTGTGATGCATTAACCATCCATTCACTATAGAAGTTCCTGGTCTTTTAACTGAGTTATATTGTGATACCATGTCCATAGTTTAACCATAGTATGATTTAGTACAGACACATGTAACGCCATGCACTATTTGAGTTTTCCAATACTGCATAATGTGCACAACTACTTCCATTTTCCTATATAATCTGTAATTTCTCTCTCTCTCTCTCTCTCTCTCTCTCTCCTCTCTCTCTCTCTCTCTCTCTCTCTCTCTCTCTCTCTCTATATATATATATATATATATATATATATATATATATATATATTTATGCTGTGTGAGTTAGACTGTGATACATTGCTGTGATCTGATGTGTTCTGTAAAATATGTTTCGCTGTTCTTTTAAAATACATTAGGTATATTTTCACTATAGTACAATTTCTGGTCTTTTAATTGATACATTGTGATACAGTTCCCATAGTTTCACTACAGTACAGTTTCTGCTTTGATAGATCAGTTATTTGAATTGTCCTGATACAGCAATTGTATTTGTACTACTGTACCATTTATCTGTTCTTTTAATTGATTGTGAAAGCACACATACCTTCAATATAGTACAGTTTCTGCTTTTAATTGAGTTAAATAATTATTTTAATCTGATAGTTACAGTATTTGCACTACTGTAGTATTTATTTTAATTGATACCCATATTTTCACTATAGTACAGTTTCTGGTCTTTTAAATAATTGAAATATTGTAATAAAGTACCTATAATTTCACTTCAGTACTTTCTCATCTACATATTGGTAGCAGTTGTGGCTATGGAACAGACATAAATAGCTTATCATAAACAAAGAATTATTAACAGGGTACTAGCAATAATTAACATTATTATATAAATGGAGAATATTTTGTCCAATTTCTGACACTTACTACAAATGGGTTCAAAGCTGATCCAGTGCAAAGAAAAGCAACTTCTTGTTACTGATGATTAGACTGCATTATCAGACTGGTTGTAACCTGTGTCCAGCGGTGTTGGTGGCCAATCTGAAAGTAACTGAGTACATTCTGGAAGTTGTGGCCATTTTAGGGTGAACTAAATTTCAGAGTTGTGTGTACCTCTCTGTAGGGAGTATCTGAGTCCAAGTTTTCGTCAGACTCCACAAGTATGAAGTTAGTTTAGGCAAAGATATCTTCATCTTCCACACAGACCAAACAACTGCCAGTAAACACAAATGTTTATAAGGTTTGTGTGTGTGGTGTTTTATTTATATATATAAAATCACCTGCCAGTGGAATAAGACGCATTCAGTGGATAAAATTACTTAGGAATAAAAACATTAGTAAG
Source organism: Acestrorhynchus altus (assembly GCA_034509495.1). Taxonomy (NCBI): domain Eukaryota; kingdom Metazoa; phylum Chordata; class Actinopteri; order Characiformes; family Acestrorhynchidae; genus Acestrorhynchus; species Acestrorhynchus altus. The sequence continues at coordinate 16,282,772 of CM067505.1, forward strand.
AAGTTGAATAACCATTTATTAAGTATGTAAGATATATAAAGAACAGGGAGAGAAAGATCATTCCTTAGAAAACACATTCTAACCCAACCTGTCATTTTGTTCTATGGGCAGTGACATTTGTGTAATTAGCTCATGTCCAGGCAGGATACAGCCCTCTCTTTATTGCTCTCTCAGCGGCCCACCCACATAGCGCCCTACTGGGAATGGTCCTAGTTTTCTCCAAAGGCAAGTCCAACCCTGCTTAAATGACGGGCCCTATCAGATTGTCTTAATGATTCCACATTCTGACTAAAGAGAAATACCAGAAAAATCGACCCCGAGAGGTTTTCACCCTAGTTTAGTTGACACACTTTTGGCTCAGATGATCAGATAATGTTTGGTGTAATGTAGCATAACCGACAAGTAATGGAATTATTGGTGTTAGCCAATTGGTACACTTTTATCAAACCATGTGGCTCAGAAAACTCTAGACTTGCTTGTGTTCCTGAATGTTACTCACTGTTCTCTATAAACATGGACTAAAATCGGAGCAGAGCTAAAACAGTATTGGCACCTAGAAGCCTTTTTTGTGTTCGTAACTTTCACTCTTTTGTACACTAGCAACATTGGCTTCTGTGTCGTAAATTCATTAAGCTGTGTGAGTAAAACACTGATAAGAAAATCTCCAAAACAACAATGAGTTCTGCTACAATCTCCCAAAACAAAAGTCAGTGCCTCCATGCAGACTCAATACTTCGCTTCCTGTAATAGACTGACAGTTTAACTGCATTCCAAAGCATAAGCTGTAGCCAAGGTCCTTGGTGGCCTTTTCTACGAAGATTCCTTTTAAGTGGCCTTGGTCAAACAAATGGAACAGTCTAACAAGGCTGTGTGGTGATGTCACCAGGAAGATCTTGCCTTTTTCATTTCTGACATGAAACTTGAGAGGACTTATTCAATACTTCATTTCAAGTATATTAAAAACTAAAATAAACTCTGCTCTGGAGGATTCATTTTCCACCATTTTTTGTGTGGTGCTTTGTGTGGGTAACCGATGCATTTCTTGACTGTATACAAAAGTGTTTGACTTTGGAATAGCCTTGAAGCGATACAGCGGCCAAGAAATGCAAGCCATCAGCCCATGCTTTGGGTTGCTGCTAATGATTGTGTGAATTAAATGAACATTATAGAGTAATTTTGAAAAGAAACAGTAAAGGCCACATTGCCCCCAACACTTCCTGTAGTGTATTACACTCTATCAAGCTGACAATATGAACACCATATTAGAGGCTCTTTGCTCTTTACACTTTCACACACTCACTGTACCATCAATACAATTAATGCATACTCACACACTGTTCTTCTCTCACTCCTGCTCTCTTTCTGCCCTACATTAGTCCCACTGCAATTTTTGGCCTTAAGAATGTTTTGGGTAAACAAGATCATCTTTAAACATCAACATGCACCACCTATCAGAGGTACATCTCCTCACACACTCACTCAAAAACACACACTGCAAGCTATGCATGCACAAAATAATCTATAATTTAGTTCTGTATATGTTTAGTCACATAGCTTTACGGCAGTCTCCATTTCTTCTGGCAACCTCAATAAAGAGCAGAAAAAATTCATTCTCATGCAATATGTAGTCGATCAGCCAAGCCATGATTGAAGTTCTTTAGCTTTACATTTTAGCTTCAAGATGAATGTAGTCAGCAAGCTTCATTTAATATTGACATAACCAATTAACTTATAGCTTATGTCTCTGGTTTGACTCACTGTTGACTATGAACATTGACTAGAGTTTAGAGCAGAGCTAGAAATGTGGGTAAAAATGTTATTTTTACCATGCTATCAGTTTAATCAGTGTAATTCTGGCGTAAACGTCTAACGCCGTTTGTCTGCAGATGTGGTTGAAAGCTTAGTTACATTGATACTCGTACTGTGTAATAACTGTGTTCATTTGCATAATGTTTTTTTTTTTTTCAAATATGCACTGATTTGAGGAGACCTGGAGGCTTGCATTTGTTCATGATTCTTTCCTGGTTTAATAAATCTGCCCCTTAAGCCTCTTATAACTGCACTTATCCATGTTGTGATGCTTTCACTAATTGTAAACAAGATTATTTTGTCTAAAGTGGAGCAATCAATAGATTAGAAACAGAAATCCACAAGCCTGTTATAACAGCAGACTGTAAACACACCAGAAGATCAATTTTAGAGGGAAGGAAACGCAATGCAATCTCATTCAGAAAAAAGGAACTAACACCATGACATTAGAAAGCACAATATTTATGCAACCAACAGCTTCAGGCCACTCCCAGAGACTGTTACTAATGCTGAGTAAAGATAACGGGGATCAGTTTAATACGGAAGCATTTCACGCTAGAAAGTAACCTCCTGCAGTACTGGAACAGCAAGGCCTATTTCATTTTTGCTCAACACTGAAGGGTTTAAGATCAAAAGATGAATGTGAGATGATAGCTCAGTGTTTCAGCTTTTATTCTCTGATTAGTTCCTGATTTAGATGTATTACAGTTTAGAATTAGTTACATTTTTTGTAAAGTCTGTAAACATTTGGGAATTTGACTGACATGCTTCTTGTTAGTTAAGGGCATTTTCAGACTAGTATTTTTCCAGACCCAGGAGTGCTTGGTCAGATAATTTGGTACAGGTGGTCAAGTATGAAAGCTGTTACTGCCCAGAAATATGCCAGAGAACCGATCTCTGGTCCTCTGGTGTTCTGAGGTTTGCAACATGAAGACTCGAGAGTTGAGTGCACGAAATTAAGCTATTTTGAAGCAATAAAAAAAAAAATCAGAAAGAACCGTTCATCTTGTATCAGAGCATAACTGAGGTGCTTTGATACAAGGCAAAAGCATATAGTACATCTGCGCACACAAATATTTGATAACCTTAATACAAATTGTTAAATGTACTCCATGTAAAAGGCAGTATCTTTAGAGACATTACATATACAGATGCATATAAAAATAATACGTGGTATTTTGAAGTCTTTGACAAGTTTTTGAACTAAAATAATGTGTTGCACGGAAGACACTAAAGTAAAGTGAATTACAATGAATTACAATGTGTTCATTTTTTGTGAAATTTTCATATTTGTCAATTCAGTGTATATTCCAGGGCACTTATCTTCATTTTAGAATTTCATGCCAACCATTTCAGTTGAAAAAAAAAAAAACATAAAAAAAACCATTTTGAAATTCAAGCTTTAAAATTCATCCTTTAAAAATTCAGTCTTCAACCTTCTACATCCAGGACCCAAAGGAAAGGTAGTATTGCATTGATGATTAACCAGTAGACAGTGGTAACACACCTGTTGTTGGTCTGCCAACCACCATAATCCTGAAAGAAGAAGAAATGTTTTTGTGACTCATAATTTTTCTCAGTTTTGCCACTTTTCCCTTGCTAACGAGGCAGAATTACCCTGAGAGACAATGGACCAAGTGGTAAGTGGACGTGTTTCACAATATCATCTTTATGAAGGCTGTACATGAATGTTAATGAAATAGGCTGTTCATTTTCCTGTTTTTATGTAAAAAAAAAAGTGTTAATTGTATTAAAACATTCACAGAACTGAACAGTAGATGAATAAATGTCAGAGCCAAATGTCTGAAGGTTGTCTAGGGTCAACAACAACTTTCAGGGCTGCCATTTTTCAGCATTCAAATGGCAGTCTGTCACAGGAACAACAATGCTGGAGTGGGCATCAGGAGTGAGCCCAGTAAATGTTCCTATAAACAGAAATAGTTTCAACCATTTAATATCTATGACACACTGAGTAGACATCCAAATACAGCTGAAACCAGTGGTATCTGGTGAATTTAACCAATATCATCTAAAACTCAACAAGCAACTCAAAGATAGTTAAATAACAGTTATTTACAGCCTTCATAAATATTATATTGCTAAATAAACACTTCCACTTACCTCTTGGTCCATTGTCTCTAAAGGAAGGGGCCCATTAGCGAGAGAAAAGCAGCAAAATGGAGAAAAATTAAATTGTTTCTTCTTCTTTCAGGATTATAGTGCCTACTACAGCTGCATTATCACTGCCTACTGTGCCATTTTTCTTCTGTGACATTGATGCTCTACTACCTTTATTTTGGGTCCAAGATGTAGAAGGTTGAATTAACAAATTTTAAAAGTGGAATTTTTAAAGGATGACTTTTAAAGCTCGAATTTCCTAACTGATTTTTTTTTTTTTTACTGAAATGGGTGACATGAAATTAGTGAAATAAGTGCCCTGGAATATCAACTGAATTGATTATGAAAATTGCACATAAAAATGTATGACATTGTAATTCAGTACATTTAATTTTAGTGTCTTCCTTTCAGCTTGTTTCTTTTACTTCAAAAATGTTTCAGTAAAATACTTCCATAATGAATGACATTTTACACCACAAAGTAGAACAGCAATGATCAGCTCAACATCAAACTCAACTAGAACAGCATCTCTAGTCAGCCTGTGTCCAAAATGTGGGTTCTTCTGAATGTACGAATGCATCTCAAAAATTAATATTGAGTAATTTTTTGCTCATAATTTAATTCACAAATGTAAATTGTCATTCATTTTACATTCACTTCTTGTAAAGTTAATTAGTTCAAGCCTATTATGTTTTATCTTTGGTAGACTGGTGTCTTGAGCCTGGTGTCAGTGCATCAAGAGCCACCACGTATAGACGTTTCCAGGAAAGGAGCTACAACTACAGTGTTCCCTCTTGAAGCAGAGACAGCATCAGACATATTTTACCCAAGCTAAAGAGAAAAATAACTGGACTATTGATCAGTGCTCTGAAGTAAATTTTGCTTTTTAATTGGAAATCAAGAGTCAAGGGTCTCAAGCTCCTAGAATCTAGAGGAAGATCGAAGAAGCATAGAATCCAAGGTGTCGGACGTCCAGTGTGATATTTTTGCAGTCTGTTTAGGGTGCCATGTCTTCTGCTGGTGATGGTCCACTGTGTTTTATCAAGTCCAGAGTCAATGCAGTGTCGACCAGGAGATTTTAGAGTGTATTGTGCTTCCTTCTGCTGACAAGCTTTATGGAAATGCCAATTTCCTTTTCTTTCTTTCTTGATCAGCCAGCCAACTCACTGGACCTGAACCCCATAGAGAATCTTTTGGGTTTTGCCATAAATAACACCCAACCAAGTAATTCAGCATCCTGAGCTTCAAAATCTCCGCAGTGCCACAAGCTGAGTGCCTCCATGCCAAACTGAACTGATTCAGTCATTTTTGATGCAGGAGCCCAAACCAAATATTGAGTCTATAAAACATACTTGGATTTGGACATTTCTGTATTGTACCTCCTTTTCTGTTGGATTTTATGAAATATTCCAATTATTTCATTTACATGTAATGAATATGAGCAACTGATACTACCATAATGGGGTGGGTTGTTAAACAGGTTTAGTGTGTTAAATAGGGTTATGTATGTCAAACATTAATCTTTTTACCCAGTCAGAAGAGCACAGTTAGAAGAAAACAGGAGAAAACCTGTAGAACACAGATTAACTGTTAGAAGAACACAGTCAGGAGAGCACAGTTAGAAGAACACAGGTTTGTTAGCTGATTCTCTGTAAACCCCAGTCACCTTATGAATTTGTTCACTTCCACAAACAGCTCATCTGATTTCAGTGAAGACTTATCACATAAACTAAAAGTTGGATGGGAACTGGGAATACTGGCCTTCTTCCAGCAGTACACTGAGTACACATTAAGATAACCTGCTCACTATACTAAACATATAGTACATATTAAAGTTTGGAATTATACAATATTTATACGCCAGCTTTAAAATGTAAACAACACCACATATGTTTCCAGTATTTATTAATTGTAGTAATTTGTGGAAAGAAATACATTCTTAAATGTTTAACACCCTTCATTAACATATTTTTTAACGATCTGTCTCAAGAATTGATCCACACATTATATTATGGATTCCGTACAAGTACCTGCAACCACACAGATGTTATTCTAATTACTGACTCCAGACTTTTAAACAGCAATTCATGAGTTAATTAATGAGTATTGAATATGTAACAGAAATGACGGAAAATAATTCTAACAGCATAAGAGAGCTTTAAAATGACAGCAAACTTTACATGTTTACCAGTCTGATTTCACTAATTAGTCTGAGCTTAGTGCAGTCACCCTATCCTTTACTGGCAACCAGTTAAGCTCTTTAAAGGAACTTTGTCCAACGCAGCCTCATTGCCCTAGTTTTCAAAACTATATATAAATCTTTAAAAATATCAGTGAATAACAGCTTTTGATTTGCATTGCTTTTGCAAATGCTTATATATATATATATATATATATATATATATATATATATATATATATATATATATATATATATATTTATATTTATACTATATATATATATCTTTTTATATATATCTTATATCTTTATATATATTTAATAATTGCATGTCATTTAAGTTAGACTTTTAAACCTGCTTTACATATGGTTTACCCTGAATTTATCAAAATGGATTAAAACTGTACCAACAACATGTGTTAGTATTTGTCAAGACACACTCAGCCATGGTTTTCACTGAAATTCCAACAGAAACCAGGGGTGCCGCCTGACTTGCCTCTGTGCCTATATGTATCCCTCCACCATGCCTGAGTTCTATAATGACCAATATACTGTACAATACTATAAAATAAATAAATAAAAACAAGAGTAAAATAGTAAAAGTAACTTATAAATATCTATATATATATATATATATATATACCTATATATATATATATATATATATATATAAATAATAAACTGTAAAAAATATAAGTTGAATATGTTTACTTTACCCATACTTCAATCACCTCGCAGGATCACAGGGGTTAACACGCCTCTGTTTGTCAGTGATTTGCTGAATTAAGCCAGTGGTACCACCAAAAGGTTCCACAGTACTCTGGGTACACTGGAGAGTAGTAAGCTTATATCATCCCACATATGCCATTGTGCAGCCCTTCCCACCCACAACCCACTTAGAAGCCCTAATAATCACCTCCATCACCATGAAGTACTTCTCTGTATTAAAGCAAAACTGAATATCTAAACATGTTTTAACCAATCTTAACATCCTGCCTGACACCCCAAATGCCTCTTTCATGCTAGCTTATCTCCTGCACCTGGCTTTTTCTCCCTCCCCACCTGCTGTCCACTAGCCTTCTGACTACCATCAACCTCAAACCCTTGTGTTCATGTACTACATGTGGTACCTGCTGCTCAAATTCAGCCAACTGAATAGAATGATTTTGTATCATGCACCTCTGTGGATTGATACCTCTGTACTCCTTCATCCAAGCACCTCTTCTTCCCTTGGTGAATCCTTATTGCTGATCAGGATTCCTTATTAGTGAATCCTTGTCATTTCCTATACTCAGATTTGCATAATAAATACACTGTCTAATCACATGGTGTAGAGATTTACTACTTGGATTTTTGCTATGCCAATGGTGTGGATTCAATGATTGCTTATGGAACTGGCTCATGTTATTCTCTGAAGGATTCTTCCTCTCCTATTTTTTTGAGGCGTGAGGAAGAAGACAAGTTAAATGTGTTTTGATGCCACACATTTTTTATAGGCTAGGTCACATCTAGCATCAGCCTGTGGATGGTCTCTGAGGTGCAGACCCAATTAGGCGCGAACTATGCCCATTTCAGTCACATAATGCCAATGCCCCTCTTCTATATTTATCCATCTATAATGAGTACAGAAAGGACTGGAAAATATTTTGTTTTTCTGAATGAAAGTCAGTAAAAGAGAGTTTGCTTAACCAGACTATTTTTTTAACCATTTTAGTTTGTAACAGTACTGAGAGTAACTGCATTCAGAAGCTTGGAATCACCTAGACCTCCAAACTGGTTACATCATTAATGTAACTGACTCCGTGTGTCTAATACTATCCTAGAAAATATTACTGTACTATCTGAATGTACACTCTCTCTCTCTCTCTCTCTCTCTTGTGTGTGTGTGTGTGTGTGTGTGTGTGTGTGTGTGTGTGTGTGTGTGTGTGTGAGAGAGCGAGCATGCGTGAGCATGAGAGAGAGACCCAGTGCCTGGCTGGTCATTGGATTTAAACCAGTGTTTGTCGTGTTCTAAGTGCAGATATACTGGTCAACCAGCACCAGACCAACAGAAATCACCATTTGTTGGATTGTTTTGATGGTTCATTTGTCATGAAATTTTGTTACAATGTAAGGAACACCCACCAGATTAAAATTATGTTTAAGTGAAAAAATGAGTTATTGTTTTCTTGCATAATAGTGACAATGTGTAAATAATAATCATTGTAAAATATATTAAAAAAAATATGAAAACCAAAATATTCAGACACAAAACACTGTCTGATCTTGCTGATCTGTCACATTTTAATTAAGGGACCAAAATGGTGAAAAATGCCCAAAGGAATAAATTTGATCACTTACAGCTAACTAATTTAATGTCTTCTGTATCAGTCAACCTCCTAAAGGTCAGTGGCCAGACACTGACATGCGAATCCTGATAGCAGAAACCAAATAAAAAGATGCAGTCAATCAGGAAAGACAGGCATGTTATGACATCTCATCTATGTAAACACAAACTTCTAATCTGCCTCTCAAAACATATTCAGATCTTCACCTGTTTGGTGCAGACAGATGGACACAGTGTGACCTACTTTAGTCTATACTCACAAAGCAAAAATCAATCCACAAAGCAGTCCAGTTTGTAAATTGAATATTACTACAAAGAAGGATGTTAAACCAGTTTCTGATTTAGCCCTTTTCTTGCCCTTGTCCCAGTTCCATGTACTCATGTTCCATTTCTCCACCCATATCCCTTAAGGTGTTTTATTTAATATGCATAACAAATTCATTTAAGTACCTTTTTTGTACACCCTCTGTGTATTATCAATCAACCAATGTATGTTAACTCATTCAAATGATTCCCTTCTAAATATTATCTAATAATTGTGATGCATTTATTATGAAAGGGCAGAGAATATAACAAATAAAAATATAAACAAATTCTTTTGCCTGCACAGTCTGTCTGTTCTGTTTGGCCCTGACATCAGATCGGCCAAATGACCAATTTGCAATATGTTTACCTCAGCTAGGCTTCTTCCAACACACACCATCACCTGTGTTAACTAACCAACTTACCCAGTGTGAGGAACCCTATTCCAAACACACCTGCATCTACAAGGCTGGAGTTATTCTCCAGCTTAACTTTTGGAATTAGCCATTCCACCTTGAATGCAGCAGACACTACAGGTGCCGTAATGAGACTGCATCTGTTAGTCAGATCCTGTCAACATATAAATCAAAGTTATCAAATACCACCACCTTTTTAATTAACACAAAAATAGCTATTATAATAAAAATACAATAAAATACAGATAAAAATACCACCATGGGCTGATCTTGCCAGCTGCCTTTATCTCAATCATTCAGTAATCTGAACAGGCTGCAGCTTGAAATGTAAATATTGTATATGGTAAATGCTTATTCTGTTAAATATCTTTAGTATTCATTATGATATTTAATACCAGTTGACAGGGGTTTTAAGGGGCAAATTCGATTTTCTTACATGACATCATTGTTTTTCTAGTTTCTGCCAGATTATAAATGTTAGTCTGGTCTGTAAACATTCCCTTTTTTCACACTGTTACTGTTCTGTTGTATAGATACGTAGACGGAGACCCACACCAGCAACACTATTCAGGGTAGCTGACCAAACATCACCTGAAGATGATAACTCCACTCATCAGGTACTACAGTGCCTCTGCTGGTCTGGATGGCACCCACACTGAAATCACAGCACACAAATGTTACAGATGTACTCACACTGGAGAGGAGCAGCTAAATAACATCTGTGACTCTATTGGACCTTTTATAATAATATGGGTATGGTTTTGAGGTCATTATAATGAGACTTTAAAGGTATTATTTAACAGAGATGTACCCTGCTGTTTAGGTTGTGCACATATGAGTTATTGAGAAATGGGTACCCTCACTAGCAGTGCTAAACTTAACATCTGATGACCTCAGTTCTCTTCTTGCAAACAAAACGTTTCTGCACAACACTTAAAATGAATTATTCGTTAGTCTAATATAAGTGATTCTAATATATTTACTATGAATTGTTTTTGTAACTACTATGGGTTTAGTATTTAACATGATTTATTTAGTAAATGCTATTATTTACTATATATATTATATTATCTTCTATTAGTCATTCAGTATCTGCTTTGAATGATTCAGTTTTATGAATTATTCAGTATTTACTCTGAATTATTCAGAATCTATTATGAACATTTCAGTATTTACTATGACGTATTCTTTGATGAGTTATGCAGCATCTACTTTGAATTATTCAGATTTGATTATGAATTATTCATGATTTACTATGACATAGCCAGTACATTTGATGAATTCAGCATCTATTCTGTATTATTCAGCATCTACTACTGCTATGAAATCTACTGTATAGAAGGAAAATATATGATGATGTAATGACTGATTGTTGGGCTTTATGTTGAGACTGGCTCATTACTGGTGCAATTTCTGTGTTCCAGTGGGTTGTTGGGGAGAATGGCATCCTCAAACCAAAACGAGTCAACTCCAGTGTCTACCAGCCTCCCTCACTGAAAGGTTAGTTTGTGTATGTCTGTGTAGTGGGGGGTCTTCTTCAACAATGTATGCTTTGCTATGCTCTGCTGCATTTACAAGCCAGACATACACACACACAAACACACAGCTTTCTGTCTCTTGCTGTTTTTTGTTGTGTTTTTTACTTTTGCGTTTGTGCGCGCGTGTGTGTGTGTGTGTGTGTGTGTGTGAGATTAAGGACAGTGACAGCTGCAACGGGTGTGAGTCTGCGCTGGTATGGATCATATGGGATTATGACGAACAACACAGGCACACGCATGCTTGCTGTCTGACTTTAGATCTGGTCACTAACACAGTATTCAGACAGGACGTACTTCACTTACATACAACATAGCTTTTAAAGTCACTGAAATTTACCTTAATCGTAAACCTGGACCTAACTTTAACCTCAACTCAAAAGCTAACTCTCACCCTGAACATAGTCCTGATTTTAAGCTCAACTGCATTATTGTTGAGAATAAGCTTCATTTCACCAAAAAGGAATCAACAATTTGTACATAATTAAATGATCAAAAGGGGGTTGAGATCATCAGTCCAACAGAAATCAGACACACTCTCTCTCTCTCTCTCTCTCTCTCTCTCTCATTATCACACATCTATCAGAAATCAGACTCTTACTTACCTCTCCATCTGTCCTTTTGTCTCTCATTCTCTCTCTCTCTTTCTCTCTTTAGTTAGGGTTGCCTGCACCAAGTATGCCAACTGAGAGACCAAGAGGGGCTCCCAAGTGGTGCAGCTATCTAAATGTAGGCTCTGACATCAGGAGGCTGAGAGTTCCAGAGAGCATAGTTAACCTCATTCTCTCTGGTTCAATTAGTGTGATGCTAGTGAGTGAGTTTATTGACTAATGTGTTAAAACTGGAAGTTAGTGTTCTCCTCCAAATGTGTTGCACTTGGGGCAGTGTTAGCAGCAGTTTATAAAGTTTTGGTTGCAAATGTCTTTATTAGCATATACTAGACTACACACACTCCCAACTCCACTAAAGGTCAGTTTAGAGCCAAAGGTTGCTGATAACTGTGGCATCAAAAACGGTGGTAGTGTTGTTTTAGTTTTGTGTGAATTTCATAAAAATATAATGTCTCCTTGCCAGCAAATCTCAGAAATAGTCTGAGGATAGCACCGTGGTAGTGATGTTGGAGGAGGATGGTAGCCAGCATTCTATCACCACAAAGATTCTGGATGAGGGGTATGTTTTTTTTCTCCCATGATTAATGATGACTAATTTATATAGCTAGCTAATGTTATGTTGTTTGTGTTGCAACGTTTCATAAAATGAGCTGCCGTGATTGGCAAGGCAACCAGCAGTAAATCCTTCAGAACCCCAATAAGCATGGAAAAAAGGAGTTGATGCTAAAAGGCAGTTGATGCTCTTACATTAACTTGGTCAAATAGCCTCTCTTCAAGAAGTTCCACCATATTTTTCTTTTCTGACAGAGTTTCGTCTTCATCCTGTCAATATAGCAGTGGTCATGTTTCGCTTGAACTACTGGCTATTTCCCACATGGTTTTGATTGTTACTGTTACGTTCCATCACTGTCCACAGCTTTCTGAGAACGTGCACAATTAGAGAAGTAATAAATGCAGAACACTGATAATAGGCTTTGTTCATATCTGTATTTATCATTGAGTTGAACTGAGCCTTATGACTCTTTGAGCCAACTGGCGCACACACGCATGCACACACACACACACACACACAAAAAAAAAATTGCACACTTCTGGCTTATACTTTCCTTTTAAACAGAGTTACTGTGCTTTTAAGTTTTTTTTTTTTTATCTGGAGCTGGCATTTGTTAGCAAAGCTTGGTAAAGATAAAGCAGATTAAATATACTGCACTCACACAAAGGACTGGATTATTTTTTGATGTGCAGGACACAGTGCAACAAAATAGTAACCTTTTTAACATCTGCATTGTCAGTTAAACTAAATGGTTTTAGAGTTGAATAAAATAGCTATGTATGTGTTATCATGGTGACCCCTGCTTCCAATCACCACCACTTCAAAGAAATCCAGCTAATAAAGCACTTTATATGAAAGCCTGCTCAGAACGTGTTCATCTCAATTCTGAAACATCAGTGGACTTTCCCATTTAAACTGAACTGTAGAAACTGATGTGGCCTCTTTTCCACGGTAGGCCCAAATGGTTTGTAAGGCTGTGCTGTAATGTTCCCTATTAGACCAGTTACAGATTATATTTTTAATTTCCTGTTCTGTTAAAGGAGGTTCAGGAAGTGTATGGCTTCTCACAATAATGCAACAGTTGCTGCTGAATCTCAAAAACGTGAAGAGAAATCTCTTATCGTACTCCACCTCTGGAAATATAAAGGCCCTGGATTCCGTGTCACAAACACACTCAGTGAAGTGCAGTGGATCCCTGCATTAAGCACTGTTAACGAATGGTTCGAGTATAGTTAGGAAACCATGCTGAGGAAACGGGGCTCCAGAACAAAACGTAGAAATGTGATAATAGCCCAAGTGATAATTCAGCCAATAATCCCTTTCCGCATTCCAAAGACAAAATCAACTTAAAACTAAGACATATTTGATGCTTCTTTAATTTTACATTGGAGTTACAAGACTAACCTATCTAACGGATAATGGAACACTTACTGGCATTAGCTAGTTAACACACATGCTGCAAGCCTTGTGGCTCAGTGATTTCTAATAGACTTATCTTGTAAGGTTTCTGACATGGTTTAACTGGGTGTTATCTATAAACATTATAATACTTAGTTTGTGAGCTTCAGGTCAGTATCCATCCCTGCATTTGTCCCTTTAACACTGTGTGTGTTCACTATTCCTGCTGCTTGGCTTCTTGCCAGTTAACCTGCTTACCTGCCTGCTGTTGTAGTACAACAACCCAATGGTGCCACAGATATGCTGGGTCTGTGAGTGTGTGTCCCCTCTACCATATACACTGGTGTTTTTCCCTGTGTGTTTTGTGCATCCCTGAATTCCCTGTTTGTTTCTGTGTATGTGTTCTGTTCCTCTGTGTTCCTGTGTGTCTGTGTCTGTAGTCGTCCAGCAGATGGCTGAGGCTCAGATGCAGAAGTTGGGTGTGTATCCTCACATGGAGGAGAGGGAGGAGCCTTTAGAGACAGAGGAAGCGGAGTTATTAAGCAGCACTGCTGGTAAACACCATCGTACATACACACACTCAGACAAACAGACACACACACAAAATTTGAAGTCTTTTGCAAAACTATAGAATATCCAGTTCTAATAACTTTAATATCCAGGATAAAGTTCTAATAACATTAATATCTATAATGAAGCTCTACAAACCTTAATATCCAGCTAAATCCACCTAATGTCTGAACACTGTTGTTGCAAGTTGAAGTTTGTTCTTGTTGCTGGCCTTGTAGTTTCTTTAATTACTCTCTTTAATGCTTCACCATTTTTCATTCAGCATTTCATTCATAGAAATGGCCTGTATTGTACACTGACATCATACTAGAGTGTCTCAGGGGAATATGAATATTGTGGAATATTCATAATTCAATCATATAAAAATGTAAATTCACATGCATTAGATTCATTACACATTAAGTGACTTTCTTTTATTTTTTTTAACTCTGTATGGCTCAGCTCAGGAAAATCAGAAATCCTGTACATCAATCCATTGGAATATTATTAGAACATTGTATTTCTGCATATATACTGCAAATTACAGTTCAAACGGTGTAAATACTGCCTCTAGTTCAGCAATAGAAAACACAATCATAGGGAAGACTGCTGACTTGACATTTGACCAGAAGGTTATAATCAACACCCTCCACAAAAACGGTAAGCCACAGAAGGTCACTGCTGGCTGTTCTCAGAGTGCTCCATATTAGTGGAAAATTGAAGGGGAAATATGGTGGGGAAAAGGTGCTTAAGCCAGAAATATATATTCAAGAACTTGGGAGAGCTTCACATAGAGTGGACTGAAGATGGTGTCAGTGCATCAAGAGCCACCACTAGACATTTTCCAATAATTATGCTATTGACTTATTGTACAATAAATGGACATGACAGCAGTCATTTTTGCTAGGCTTGAGGGTGCTCATTGTATTTACTTGCCTGTTTTTGATCCAATTGCTCTGTTCTGTTCTCTTGTCTTCTCCCTGCCTGAGGTATCCTGTCTGTCATGTAGGAATCGAGTGCAATGTGTGTAAAGACCAGTGCATCACTAACAACCCCTCCATAAACACAGAACCGCCTAACACAGCTCTCCACACCCCAAGTGAATTTTGAACATAATAGTGTGACCTGATCTTGAACACATTTCAGGTTCCTTTAGGCAGCTTTACCTGTACACACTGTGGTAGCAGGCCTGGTAACATATCAGGATTTTTCATTTATATAGGAAAGTTCATTGCTCTTTAAGAGGGAGTAATTGCATTATTATGCTATTATTATAACTATATGACAATAATATTATTTCAAATATTTTTAGGCTAATATATCATGCAAAAACAATTACCATGAAAGGCAGAGCCACCACACTGACATCTCCAGAAAAGGTACTATAATTGCATTCCTACTACATCACGCAACTCCTGAAGTAGAGACACCCTCAGACGTGTCTTTCGTGGGCTAAGGAGACAAAGAATTGGACTGTTGTTTAGGGATGAAATTTTGCATTTAATTTGGAAATCAAGATTCCCAGTTGAAGCTCCTGGAGTCCGGAGGAAGAGTGGAGAGGGACAGACTTCAAGGTGCAAGTGTGTGATGGTTTAGGGTTCCACGTCATCTGTTAGTGAGGGTCTAATTTGTTTTATCGAGTCCAGAGTCAATGCAGCATACAAGTTTGCTTACAATCTTTGTTGAGATGCAGGTTTCCTTTTCTAGCAGGATAAGCCAAACCATCTTGGATAACAAAAGTTCTGCTTTAGAGACAATTACTGTTTTTTCTTATATTCTTAGGGAAGGTCTCCTATATTGTCTTTGTTCTTCTCTGAGATTGTTTCATATTCTCATTGGTTCCTCCTCCATATATACATTCCCTACTGAGGAAGGTCATTCACACTATGATGCTACCACCTAGCTGGGTTACTCTGATGAGTTTACTGGCAAACTCCAGACTGATGATCCAGCAGTGTTCATTGAGATTAAAAAAATACATTATTATATAACTTTATAATGTTTTCTCTTATTTCCCTAAAGTATTCTTTGTTTTTTTTCACAGCTTTTCTTCAGACTCACAGTCTGACCAATGGTAATTGGTTGCTTTTGGGTTGTTCTGGGTCATTATTCCTCATCCTATACTGTAAAGCACCATCCATTTGCAGCATTTGACTGAATCTTAGACTTAGAGCAGAAAGGGTAACTCTATAAACATTCATCCTGCTTCTATTACTGGCCATGTAATGAATAAACACTGGTAATGCAATAACAGTGTCTCCTAATGCTTGACAGATGTTGTGGTATTGATTTGGTCAAGAGACCAAATTAAGAAACTTTCCTTTGCTGTAGAACTGTGTCACCATTAAAGCAGGCACTTTGTCCTGTAAGCTGAGTGAGCAAAGCTAAACCTCTGTAGGCTGAATGATCAGGGATAAACTGGTGTAGGCTGAGTGGGCATGGCTAAACTGTAGTAGGCTAAATGGGCAGTGTTAAACTTGTAGGCCGAGTGGACAGAGCTAAACTTCTTTAGGCCAAATGGGCAGAGATGGAGCTGAATGAGTGTAGATAACCTGCTGTATATTGAGTGGGTGGGGCTAAACTGCTGTGTGGGTGTGGCTACACTGCTATATGCTGAAGGGGTGTAGGTAAGTTGTTGTATGTTTAGTGGGCGGGGGCAAACTGCTATATGTTGTGTGGGTGGGGCAACACAGCTATAGGCTGAATGGGCACAAGTAAACTGATTTATGCTGAGTGAGCAGGGCTGACCTGCTATAGGCTGAATGGGTATAGGTGGACTGTTGTAGGCTGTATGGATGGCACTAAACTGCTGTACACTGAATGGGTGGGGCTAATCTGCTATAGGCTGAATGAATATGGATAAAATGCTGTAGTCATTGGAAAGTTTGCAAATGTGATATCCAATCCATAAATTTGTTTCAGGATGTCTGATGGACTTTTATGTGAAAGTTAATTTCATCACCATAGTTTTGTTTTAATGGCACAGAGGATCTGTGGGTGGATGTGGATGCTTTGGGTCGTATTAGTTTACATTAAATACGGTTTTTAACCATTTCAGATTCACAGGGGGAGAGAGATGACCGGCTGGACTTTAGTAAACCAATGGCTACAGAGCGAACTGAAGAAGAGGAAGAAGAGGACGAGGAAGAAGAGGAAACGGCAGAAGATGAGAGCAGAATCGTGGAGTAAAATGGAGGGATGAAGAAGGGAGCGAGAAAGATTGTTGAAAACTTTCATATTTTAGAAACCTTAAGCAATATATTTAAACTGAAGAACAGTGTGTGTGTGTGTGTGTGTGTGTGTGTGTGTGTGTGTGTGAAGTATAATTTTCAATTTTCTCTAGGGCTGCACAATATACAGTTTGTCAGTCGTCATGATAATGGCCTTTGCCATATTCTTATTGATAAGGCTACTACATATTATTTTACTGTGTGCTCTGAACATCTTGATCAATCATCAATCACAGAAATTCACAGATGAGTTTCCACATAATGCATTCAAATGAAATTGTTTATGCTTGTTGGAAAATGATGCAGACCAGGCATATTTAACCTTCATATTACTGGTTTTCAGTTTTTGATTATTCAGTGGAATTCCAACAATTTTCCAAATTCTCTGCATAATTAAATGGTAAAGATATCAGCAAAGTCACTGAGTGGTTTGTTGTAAAATGCTCCATTATGGACTAATGTGCAGTGTGCACCATTCACAGTGGTCATGAAATGGAATCAGGTATCTGAAGTGTTTAATGCCTCTAAAAGCTCCCTTCCAGAATATTATTACACCAAATGGTTATGAATACACTGCCTGATGCCTTAGATACTGTTTTACCATTGATTAGAGATTAATTTGCATATTAATGAAATAGAAAAGAGTACATGCAGGGCATTATGCAGAAATATAGTCCCAAAGAAAACACATTTACAGATTTGCCGCTATTTCACTATCGACATCACATATAAAACTCACGTGTAGGATGACTGGTGGTTCTGGATTGTAAATCAAATGCCTATGTTTGTGCTGTAGCCATGTGCTGTAGACCCCAGTTATGTAGACCACCACTGTAAAGAAATCTGAGCCACCAAGTTTCTCTACAACAAACCACTTCACTGTAAACCCACTCTGAATGTGTTTATCTTAACCACTGAATAAGGCAGAGAATTTTGGAAGATGGATAGGTGTGGTGCAACAGACACAACCACCAGTGAACCACAACCACATGTGGGATATTGGGGGTTGATTCCCAGTCTAGGCAACTATGCTGCTGTGTGTTCTAGAGGTTTCTTCATAACACAAAGTTTCTATGTTTTCTAAATCCCTGCCCTCACACATTGTATAACAGTGTCTTACCCTCTTGATAGACAGATATTCTTCCTGAGTAGATCAGATCAGATTAGATGAGGGTTTGAATTCAATGCTGAAGTTTAAAATCCAGACCCAGACGCTGATATTGTATGAGCCTGAATAATAAGGCAGTGTATCAGGTCTGGATCATTTTTTTCTCTAGGGCCATTTTCCCCAGAGTATTCCAATCGCTTTGCTGTGCCAATTTGAAAATTTAATTCAGAATTGAGAAACAGGGGGTTATATCTTAATGTTGTGAAAAAACTACAATCCAGAACTTTAGGTCATTGAGATCTATTGCATGTAGGAGTTATGTTATGAGAAAGATTGCTGGAAGCATGCTTTATGAATGTGGTCATATCATGTCATTCTGCTCATGGTCACAAGGTGGCAGTGAGTGCATTTAAATAGTGCACTAAGGAAGTAGGGCTTTATAACTGTTTATGAAGAAATAAGATTCCAGTTCTACAATACACATCAACAATATTAACAGATTATATAGATCTTGAATGGGAAAATCCTGTTACTGCAGCAAACATGACAAAAGCTGGGGTCCCCTCACCTGAATTACGTTTGTTTTTGTTTTCTGTTTTTGTTTTGTTGTTGTTGTAATTGAAAAGTAGTAAACATATCTTCAGTGGTTAATCAAACATAAAACACTTTTTCCAAACATTACCAACAAATTACATTAAAAGTCTTTATGATAAATAAAAATTTAAACCATCAGTGTCACCTATATTTTAAAATATTTTATTCACATTTTCACATCGGTAACACACACTTTTGCAGAAATCACAGCTTGCTAGCTAATAGTTTGTAGTTTGAGATATTCTTCTGTTGTCTTGTATGTAGGGCTGGACAGTATATCATAAATATCGATATATGAAGATATATTTTGTTCAAGATACAAGAAATGTCCATATCATATTATTGCATCTGTTACACAGGTTAACATGTGTGTATGATTTAATTCCAAAAAATAGCTTATGTGTTGTTTATGTGGAAATGGTTTTGTTTCCAGAGGGACAACATGCTACAGAGTACAGTCTTGTTGAAATTAAGCTGTACTAGCACTGCAATTAAAGGTTACTATTTAAATGTTCATGCTGTGTTACAGCTGTTACAGTTAAACACTTACTTATAGGGTATTAAGGTATTCATCAGCCCACAGCAGGGCAGCACGGTGGCACCGCAAGTAGTGCTTGTATCCAACAGCTTAAAAGGCCTGGGGTTGTGGGTTCACTCCCTGCTGTGGTCATTGTCTGTGAGGAATTTGGTTTGTTCTCTCCATGTCCAGTTGGGTTTCCTCCAGCAAAAATATGGAACATAGCCATGCAAAATTGCCCTGAGTGTGAGCGGTGCCCTGTGCTGGGTTGTAGTTCTGCTTTGTGCCTGATGACTCCAGATGGGCTCTAGATTCACCGTGATAATATTCAGGAAGAAACAGGTGATAAGATGATGGCTGACTGACAGTCCACAGCACTTGTCTGGCATTTCTACATGCTCTGTACTTTGACTCTGACTAGGATTTGTAATGAGGTTACATTGAACAATGGTTTCTTCCCTTTTCAGAGCTTCGGACAGTTGCTTAGAGGAGCTAATGTTGTAAGAATCAGTACACTGTTTAAAGATTAAAAGAATTGATCAAGCTTGGAAATTACAATCAGTGACATTCCTCAGGCCTAATTTGCTAACCAAGTTGTGGGACCTTGATGATAATCTGAGGCTTGACCATGCTTAGGGTGTGTATAAATTAAAATATAAAACTAAAAAATAAAATGTGTGTTAAAAAGACAGAAAAATTGTATTTGGATTTGCAGACTGTATACATGTGCAGCTTAAGCTCGATTACCACAACACACTGACAGCCACTGATTTTTTTTTTCCTTTTAATTTGTGCCACATTTAGTCTTGAGAACCAGGTTTTATTAGATGGTTGTATATTTTATATTTTTATTAATCTAGTAGGGCTTTTCCACTACATGGTATCTTCACTACTCTTCTCTACTTGCTGTTACCAGATTCATTTTCCACTAAAACAGCTCACCAAAAAATTCAATTGGTGAACTGGAAATTTGCCTAATGTAAAGGCAGATTAGCTGAGAAGATCTGAGTAGAGTTGTGTAGGTACACTACAATGGAAAAGCACCATATGTACCACTAAAATATCGTTAAAGAACTGATCATATATTGTGATTATATATAGAACCAGTACAGAATAAATAACCATCTGAATGCTTCAGTTGTTGGTCTTTATGGGGGAAAACCTGTAAATGTTTCCTTGCAGAACCCATCTACAAATCCTTTTCAACCAGTGCAAGAAAGCCTTTAGGAAAATCATTTCTTAAGCATTCATTCGTTACATTGCCATGGTTCCTTATAGAACCACTCTGTTTAGTAAAGGAATCTTGAGGAACCCTATGAATGTAGAGCAGTTTAATCATAATTTCAGCAGGGTAGCTAAATATTAAATACCAAACTCATGAGCCACACTTAGTGCTATATTATTTTGGAAACCACATTTTACTGATTATTGAGTTGTGTAGTAAAATAAACAAAACTGGAAATGTCAGCAGAAAATGAATGTGTAGCCCTGACTGGGAAGTAAGTGGTGATTGTAATTTCCTATTAATAATCCCTGTGTGAAAATGAAATATAATGTTATCTATGTTGTTTATTACAAAATATAAACAGATTAGATTTTTACATATTTTCAGTATATTGCTTGTTTGTGTAGGTCAGTTGCCAGGATAGCACTGACCAATCACTCACACACACACATGCATGTGAACCAAAGTGCTAAGCCCACTAACAATCCTCTATCAGATTTAGAAAAGTGCGTCAGTACTCACGTCACACAATGTACAGTATGCTATGCAGCGTGAGCGTGTGTGTATGATTATATATGATGTTCTGTTTTGAATCCCCAATTATTGTGCGTCCTTACATCACTACTTAGTGGCAAGAGATACAGAAAATTTATAGCACACATTAAGTCTCACCCACTGATACTACATACCCTCAACACACCATTGTTGACACATTCGACAATGTCAAATGATTTGTTTTGGTCGTCATATCCAGTATCTCATCAGAGGAAGAGATCAAAGTAATAATTCAGCAAAAAGAAAAGACAGTTTGCCTGGTTTTCTCCCTTTTGCCAAAATGCCATAATCATGTTCGGTGCATCATATATGTAAAACAATAGCAGTCATCTTAAAGTCTGAATTTTGTTTGTATTTTTGTCCATTTCTTTGTATTTTTGTCCATTCTTACTCACTGGTTCTCAAATGTTGTCTATGTCATGGTCATCAGAGAGATTTAAGAATTGGGGAAGAACTGGGGGAAGAAGGTTTTGTGGCATCCTCTTCCAGGATACATACAAAATGCCCTAAAATATCCATCTGTAATGATTGTTTAGAGAATGAATAGGCATACATTTCATAAATGTAGCTATTTGGTAAAAATTACAACACAGGGAATGTGTCTCTTCATAGTTGGCATTACACGCTCTGTGTCTAGCATAATTTAAAGGTTGTCCATAAAGCACAGACCACTCAAGGGTACTGAAGACCAGTAATTTGCTGGCATAATCTATCATGGGTACATCATAACAGTAAGATGTCCTGGATTAGAATCAGCTAAGCAGAGACAAACTATGATACTATCACCCTCCATGCTTAACAGCACCCTAGCTAGTTAATAGTCAGTAAGACTTCTAATGTAAGATTGGCAGCAGTATTTTTGGAGAGTAGTGGCAGGTAGAATAAAAGAAGTGGGAGTGGGAATGGTGGAGATTTAAACTGACCTTGCACTGCCCCTGCTGATCACTCATACAAAAATGATCACACAGGCTATTTTAAAAATATTATTCTCTTGGTTTCTGCCTCCCATACACAATGTGTATAAAATTGGATTGGGCATCAAGTTGATTATCAAGTGGTTTGGTTCTGGAAGTTTATATGGAGTTTAATTTTTTAAATGTTAGTTGTTATTGCACATGTTTTGTTTTGTTTTTTGCTCCAGAGGCCTAGTAGTGTGCACCACTGGTGTGAAGTGCATCAACTGTCACATACCACCCACATTTTCATAACAGTTTCTCTTGACAGCTTTATTGTCATTTCCAGCATGTTAAATGATAGAACTGTGAAAGAATAGATATGTTTCCCACACATTCATCACTAAAAACACTCACCTCCTACAGAGGGTGGCTTTTCTTCCCCACACACTTTCCAAAACAGTCCCCCAAACTCTCAGTGGTGTTCAAGTCATTCTGCCATGAGATTATCTGATTTAAGCATGCAGTTAGTGCAACACTAATTTATGGGACATAACCTTGCATCAATTATATTAGCCTCCCACTTATAATGAAAAAAATAAAGAAGGAAATTTTAGATACCAGCCATGTGCCTGATCAATTATGTTTGTGGTAATCTGGGGACAACTGGAGAAGTTTTTTTTACTGAATAATTAAGAGTAATTTGCTCTGAAATCACAGGGGCAGCATTCCTTACTGTATTAATGTACCTTTCTCAAACACCCACACACACAGTGAGAGTGGATACAGTGCATGTATGAATGGGTCTATTATGTGAATCAGTCTTATAGAAATCATGTATATAGGTCATTGTTTTTCCTCTGTTTTGTATCTAAGCATAAAGTCACACATGCACAGTTAGTAGAAATGGCAATATGTTCCACAGCAAGTCTGTGCACCAAACACATTAAATCAGAATTTCTTCAGCTGTATATATGACTTCACTGAAACAATAAAAATATATCTTGTCCATTCTTTTTTCTGTGTTGTACTTTACTCTTCACCTCCACAAATTCCCATGTGGTTAAGTTTCACTGTAAAATGTAGATAATTTATAAAATGAATAATCCACTATGTATAATCAGGTTCAACCTTCACAGCTCTCAGATCCCAGTAAAAAAAAAACACACACACACACACACACACACAAAGAGCTATGGAAGATTCTTAACTGACTGAGAAACTACATTAATATTCAAAATTAAGCTCTAACATTAATATCCTGAATGGAGATCTAATAACATTAATATCCAGAATAAAGCTCTAATAACATGAATAAATGTCTAATTCCGTCTATTTTCAATTCCCTGCTTAATCAGACACACTGCTTTTCAGTACTTTGTTTTTAAAGCTTTTTGAATGGTGCATTGATTTTCGTCAATCAGACAAGGCATGCATTTGTAGCTCATTAGCTGATTGCTAACTAATGAGTGAGGCTAATGTAGCCAACATGTAATGGAAGCTTATAGCCATCCAGTTAACATGGTGCTAACTGCATGCCTTGGGAGCAGCTGTGGCCTGGTGGTTGGGCAACCAGCCCTGTGTCTGGAAGGTTGCCGGATTGAATCCCTGAACTGGCAGGACATGACTGAAGTGCTCTGGAGCAAAACACTGAACTCCCCAGATGCTCCCTGGGCACTGAGGATAGGGCTGCCCACTGCTCTGGGTATGTGTGCTTGCTGCCCCTGGTGTGAGAATTCACTCGTGTGGATGGGTAAAATGAGGTCTAATTCCCATGTTTGCTTAACACAGTGGGTCAAATGAGTATAATTACAAATCATTGCTCACTGTCCTCCATGTCTATAAACATGGCTTAATGTGCCATGCAGGACTAAAAACAGTAGCAGCCTCAATTTTGTTAATACTTTGGTACATATTTCTGAACTATGTCAGTTTGATTGTTCGGCATATTTATTCTTTTAATCAGTTTAGAAAAGGACAGATGCTGTGATGAAATCCACTAGACTTTAGAGCATTATTGATGAACAACTGCTTTAATCCAGCTGGTTTAAATGATGCTCTGATCTAGGATTATTGCTGGAGGGATTGGAGAGTGGCTCATGTTCTCCGTCAGTGATCTAAAAGCCTCTGACGTTCATATACTCAGTAATGCTCAAAATATCCAGATTATAATCTATAACTAATTTAGATTTTCCCTAGATTTAATGAAAGGTACCAGAAGTGCTGAAATGAATGTGCACCGTAACTATTAAAATATGACACACATTTATGACATTTGTTTCACAGTTCATTTAAATTTTTTAAACATTATTTCTTTACCTTTTAAATACACTGTTCAATAAAGTCCCAACTTTGAGTTTTCTTTCTGTGAATCTGCAGAACTGAGCTCCATTACTGAAAATACTGAAATAGTGGGTACATGGCCTGATATACCAAACACTATTACTACTAATAAACATTGACCACTGAATGGCTGTCTTCACCTGGTTCACTATTTACAAGCAGTGCACCACTGCCCTCAGAGTAGCTGCTGCATTATATAAGAATCAGTTGTAGCCAATCTAACAGTTACATTAAGGCAGATGCTCTTATCCAGAGCAACTTACAAAAGTTCACTGTTCACTCAGAAAATATCCTCAGTGAGTTTTTAGAGATTAGAATCCAGAGATACCTCAAGCGTAGATGCTACCCAATAGAAATTCCTAAAATGGATACCTGAGTATCATACCTTGATACCCAAAGCTCAACTGTATCACACAAGACATGCTATAATTTTAAGACTTTAATTAATTAAATGCTCTGAAATGAGATGAGTCTTCAGTCATTGTTTGATGACAGTGACTCGTGACTCACAAGTGACTGTTCAGACACCCAGGGAAACTTTGTTCTGAAACTATGGTGCCAGGACAGAAAACAGTCTGGATGCTTGTCTTCCAAGCATCTTAAGGGATGGTGGGGCAAGGTGAGCTGTACTTGATGCTCAATGGGCTCTTGGTATGGATTGGGTTTTGACCATTGCCATCAAGTGCAGAGGGGCTGATCCATTTTTTGTTTAGTACACCAACATCATTTATATTTACATTTACATTTATGGCATTTAGCAGACACCCTTATCAAGAGCGTCTTACAAAAGTGCTTTGCTGTTCACTCAGAGTATCCTTAGCTAGTAGACGAGGCTAGAATCCAGAGATTCCTCATGCTTAAATCCTGTTGAAACAAATGTCTTTATGGAGTTAAATACTCCTGAAACAGATGAATCTTCAGTCTGTGTTTGAAGACAGTGAGGGACCGATCAGATACCCAGGGGAAGTTCATTCCACCATTTTGGTGTCAGAACAGGAAAGAGTCTGGATGCATGTTTTCTTTGTGTTTTAAGGGATGGGGGATCAAGCCGAGCTGTACTTGAAGCTCAAAGGGCTCTTGGTACAGCTCGAGTTTTGACCATTGCCATCATGTATGGAGGGGCTGGTCCATTTTGGCTTTGTAGGTCAGCATCAAGGTTTTGAATCTGATGCGGGCATCTACAGGGAGCCAATGAAGGGAACGCAGCAGAGGAGTTATGTGACATTGAGGTTATGAATGTGATGCAATTAGCTACTGATGACTGAACACTGAAGACAAGTTATGCTGCCATATTCTGGATCAGCTGCAAGGGCCTGATGGTACACATAGGAAAGCCAGCTAGGAGGGAGTAGTCAAGTCTTGAAATGGCAAGAGACTGAACGGGCACCTGAGTGACCTCTCTAAAGAAAAAAAGTTGAATTCTCCAGATGTTCTAAAGGAGAAATCCGCATGACTGAGTCAAGTTTACAACATAAGTCAAGAACAATAACTGATCATCCACCACTACACCAATGCTTTGTGCTTCAGCTGATGGAGTGACCAATGAGTTCTCAAAGGACATGGCAAGATCATGGTGAGGACCTTTGGTTCCAGGTATTTACAGCTGTATTTACAGCTGTAAGTCTTGCTGGGGTTGAGTTTCAGGTGATGGGATACCATCCATAATGAGACGCCAGCAGTGGTCCTCCATACAGTCTGTGGGGTGCTGACAATGGGTAAGTGTATAAGACTAATACACTGAAGACAGCATTGACTTAGTGTGTAACACAGTAAGACACTCAAAACAATACTGGGTGAATGTAGAATACTGTAAGGCATTCAGAACACTGGGTGAATGTAGAATACTGTAATATACTCAGAACAACACTGGGTGAATGTGGAATACTATAAGACACTCAAAACAACACTGGGTGAATGTGAAATACTGTAATATACTCACAACACTGGGTGAATGTGGAATACTGTAATATACTCAGAACAACACTGGGTGAATGTGGAATATTGTAAGACACTCAGAACAACACTGGGTGAATGTGGAATACTGTAAGACACTCAAAAAAAAGACTGGCAACTCAAACAACACTGGATAAGTGTGTAAGACTAATACATTTAAGACAATGGCAGAGTGCATCACACTGTCAGACACTCAAAACAACACTAGGTAAGTGTATAATACTAATACACTAAATGTAGAAGCCATCATTCTAAACCTCAGTAATGTTAGCCTAAGGATGATATATGCTGTAAAGGCCTGAGGTCATAATTGTAAACATAATTTTTACATAGACAAACAAATTCTGTTATTGTTAGAGTAATAGAAAAGGACCATCAGGGTCTTCTACTAGATTTTGGAGCATTGTTGTGAGGATTTGATTGTATTCAGTAACAAGAGTGTTATTGAGTTCAGGATATTGGATGATCACCACACCACCAAGTACCTAGATCATCCCTGGTACTGAATGGAGCAATATGAGTCCAGAGAACACAATTCGACTGCTCCATGGCTAAATGCTGGGGACCTTAAAGGTAGAGTAGGTAATTCAAAGCTGTTTTTGTTATACTTCTATATTCTGAAAGCAGACATAAAGGGGTAATGTTCTGTTATTTCTCCAATCCAATCATTTCCCTCGGACCGAATGAAAAGATTGGATTCCTACCTTCCTTGTAACTACACCTGCATTCATGATCACCACACAAGTACTGATTTGTGCATGCCCAGAATCTAATGCACAGACTTGCATACAAACACTGTGTTTAGGAGCTGTTAGCTTCAAAATCTTCTGATGCTAATGAAGACAGTAGTAGAAATTACCCCAACACCCCTTTGACCCAAAAGACTTTTTTTTTTTTTTTTTAAGAAATCAGTTTCTAAGTGAGTGTGATGGAGTTGTGCTGTTGGAGCAACACAATCAGAGGACCTTTGTTATGAAGAAAGTTAACGTGAATAAAACCCAGACTCTCTCAGTCCAGCCAGCAGAGGGTCCTGCTGTGGCATGATGATGTTCTGGCCTTGTCTCAGTGGTCCTGTTGTGTCTCAAATCACATCCCCCTCCAGACAGTTTTTGGAGCTGTAGACCCTGGGTATTTGCTCTGTGTAACTATGAAGTTTACCTCATAACAAAGATGTGTTGCTGTGTTATGAATTGGGTTGCCCCAGCTGGTTAGCTGATCCTGGACATTGCCAAAATTTTTCTGGGTTGTATTTTATGTCATATTTGTGTCTGGTGTGGACAGAAACACTCCTGCATGTTTCTGTATTGATTTAGGAGTGGCTTTAGAAGGAGGGCTGAACGGAGAGGGTGGGATTTTTTTAATTTTTTTTTTAGCTTCTAGTTTCTATAAAATCACCTACGTTCACCATGATGCCAATGGGTTCAGGTTGATCTGCTCCAGACAGTCCTATTGTTCTGGCAAGTTACTGGATGCATTCTTTAGAAGGGCCGTTTACGAACATTTAGATATGGTGGCAGCCTGCAGTCATCACTGAAAACAATTAAAATAACTAACTAAACCCGAAAACGTTCACTTCAAATTCACTTGCTTATATGGTACTGAAATTACATCTATATAGAAACAACTGACCTAAACTTTGGTTCCGTTTTCAGTTAGATATTACACATATATTACTAACAGGTATACCCAGACAGAATTATTTACTAGCTCTATATATATATATATATATATATATATATATATATATATATATATATATATATATATATATATATATATATATAATAGATAATTTCTTTAATAATAATTTCTTTTTTGAGTTGAATGTGAGTTATTTCTAGGAGATATTTTGAGTGACCAGAGTCAAACTGAACCCAAGTCGGTGGTCACAAGTAAAGCACCCCCTGAACACACCTGGAGCTAATCCTGGATCAGAATAGACCCCGAACAGCGCCAAGTTGCGTGTGACGCTCCAACCTCTCGCGAGATTGTGAGTCAGACCTCATCCATGCCGAACGAAGCGCTCATAGTGAGTTAGTGTACACAAAGCAGCCCTGTTTACTCTGTCTGCGTGATCCAAACGGTTCTGCTGTGCTTCCTGTTCGCGAACCCGAGCTTCCTGTCGTTCCTGAACATGGACCGGGACTGTGTTTAGCCTCGGCCGCGAAGACGCTGAAAGCGGAAGGAGCTCTTACGGAGAACGCGATGGTTTAGCTCACTAAAGTGAGTCAGAATTCATTGTTTCTGTGTCTGAGAGGCACTCCCAAAGAGTTGAGATGCAATGCTGCGAGTGGCCGAACTTGTGTCTGGTGTGTGGACCCGTGTCGAGCTGCTTGTGTGTGTGGATGGTGCAGTCAGCGCAGAGCCGCGGATGCGTAAGTCATCGCGCAGGCAGACGTTGTGTGTGGATGAGTTGTAGATCAGCGCCACTGTGCAGTTTCTCTCCCCAGTGCCACCAGTTTTCATTTGCCGCTGGTATTGTATCGCAGAGTGGACTGAGGGTGTTGTGGTGGTCTTCCTGGGATGTGTGTCATCTTTAGGTGCCTGTTGTAATCTGTGGTTTTGATTTTTGAGGCTTTTGTCCGAAACCATGATCATGATGAGAACCTCCTCTCAGTTGTAGGCTACAGACAGTCTCGGGTGTCCGAGAACAGATTTCATTTTCAGTTTTAGTTCTGGACTGTTGTGATAAAATTCCCAAAGTGACCGGCTCCACTGAGGGGTGGGGGTGGGCGGGTGTGTGTGTGTGTGTGTGTGTGTGTGTGGGTTGTGGGGATCCCTGCAGTCTTAAAAGTACGAAAACAATTACGCCCACTTTAAACCCCACTCATTAAACCGCCCTTTATTTGTTTGAAATGCTGTTATTTATTGACCACTTTATCAGAAACATACAGGGTTGTAAAATCCAGGTCTATGAAATGAAAATCCGTTTCAGCCCCTTGAGTGTAATGCCTAGTTTCCTTCATCCTCGTTTTTTTGTGTTGATTGGGAATTCCTTGGAAGAATTGAACAAGAACCTGAGTGGCTGATATTTTAATCAGATCATGATGATGATGATGATGATGATGATGATTGGGGACCTGACACTAAATCACAGTGTAACAAACAGCCCAGGGATGCTGGAAAAAAACATAGATCACATAGCTCGATCAGCCATAACATTAGCACAACTGACAGGTGAAGTGAAAATCTATAATAGCAGTTTTTGAGGGGTGTACAACAGAACAAAATGGGTAGACATAAGATATGAGACACTATGACAAAGACCAAATTGTGATGTCTAGATGATATCAGAAACAATACATCATGTCAGGTGTTCCCTGTATGCAGGAGTAGGTACCTACTAAAAATGCCAAGTCTTACCAAGTCTTTGTCTCAAATGGTCAGATTTGCTGTAGCAGCACAAGAGAGACCTACTGACTATGGTTCTAATATTATGGCTTTACCATGACAATGTTGTTTATTCTTGTGTTAGGTTACAGATTTACTCAGTGATTGTTTTTCGTGTATGGGAAAGGGAAATAAAACATACTTACAGTTCTGCATTTATGTGCGTGATTTGACAAGCAGGAGGTTTGACTGTAAGGGCAGGACCTGAAGTTTCATATGACTTCCTGTCACTTTAAATCACCCAATAGTAACTTTGCTAATGGGCTAAGTTTTCTTTCATGATCCAGCAGCATTTTAGTCATTAGGAGTTTCCCTGCTTCTTTTTTTATGGGTCAGCAGTTGAAAACTATTAATTCTTAGTGTCTGGAAATCACAAATATCTCTTAAGGCCTCATGTCCTACATTTTTTTTCCATTTTTCAAAATGATCATAATTAAAATTAGGCTAGCTGTTTCTGTTACTGTTCCTGTGAAACTAATGTACACATGCCAAAGGTCATGGGATGGCAGCATGTGAATTGATTATGAAGTGGCATTACCTCAGGGGAGCACATGTAAGTTGCATTAGTGCATTAGATATTATATATTATGTATAAGTTGGGAGGTGGTATCTTGTAAGTGGGCTTGAACACTGGCCAGTTCAAACGAGGCATTACAGTGGTGCCAGATGGGACATGCATTTCATACTTCATAGAAGGCATTACCAGCCACAGTGGACAATGCAGTGGCCGCCCATAGGTGTTTAATGGTCATGATCACTGGCAGCTGGTTTGAATGTCTGTGTGTGATGCAAACCCCAGGAAGCCATGGATCCCAGTTCTCAACTGTGGATTCTGGCGGTGGCTTCTTACTGGTGTGTGTGTTTTCATGGCATGGGTTGGTGCCACTTGTCCACCTTAAGGCTTGGTGAATGTTTACAGGTCTTCTTGCTCTTCATAAACCCCCATGATGATGTATTTCAGCAGAATCATTCACGTTTCATCAGGCACAAGTTGTCTATGGACATGGCACAAATCTATGATTTAGGAATGTTGAATTCCATCTGGCACTTATTTCATGGCTCGCTCGAGTACGCACCACCATGCCACCTGGCCGGTGTTCACCCTCACTCAATAACACACCTTGCATTATATACAGGTGTTGCCATTCCAAAGCTGTGTTCTGAGGTAATGCCTCACCATAATTATTTTACATACTACTGTCCTGTAACATTTAGCATGTCAGTGTATGTAAATGAGCTTTGTTCTAATTGGCTGTCCGGTATTGCTCCTCAGTGGCAGCAGCAGGAATTTTGAGAAATGCAATACAGGTTGGCAGGGGTAAAATGTGGAGGCTTTAACAGTATGTGAATAATCCTTAAGACTTTTTTATGAAGTGGGAAGGATTTCTTTGATATGAGGCTTAATCTGCATTTTTTTCCAAAAAATTGGCTGATTGACGATTTTGGTGTGTGCAAGTTTTATGACCCAGGTTTTTCCACTCCTCTGAGTGCTTACTCTGGTTCATGCTTCTCCTTTCTTTGATTGGCCTAGTTTTAACTTTTAACCACTTTAAAGCTTCATTCTCCCAAGCAAGCTTTTCTATACAGTCAAAAAGCATTCACTAGCAGGAATGTCTTTCTGTATTTTCTGTTTAAAGAGGAGACAGCAGTGCTGGATGTTCATAGTATGTTAAGTTCCTTGTACTGATGTCTGATATTCAGCTATGCCAGCTATGTTCCATTCTACTCAACTTTAACTGTGTTAATTAGGTTTATCCAGGCTGTTTTAATTATTTATTTAAAAAAAAATGTTAACACAATAAATGTAGCCATATCTTATTGGGCATCTGTTTGTTGAGATGAGCCTGGTGACAGTGTAATGTTTGTTAATCAGTGTTTGTTTGTTTTAACTGCTGTAAACCGAAGAAGCACTTTTCAGATACCAAACATCTTGTGTGCTAATCAACTGACTCCAGGGTCAGAGTTCAGTCATGTTTGTTTGACTTTTCACTAAACTGTTCCTTTAAATAAAGAAGCTGATTAATCTGGCTAATTCTGACTGTATGCTTGTGATTAATATACGTGAAAGTTAAGAATGGGTTTTGTCCTGACAATGATGCCGTTTCTGTGTGTTTGATAAGTGTTTATCTGAAATGTGTTTTCAGATTTATTGCTGAATTGTGTCTCTAAAGTTCCCCACACAGCTTGTTTGCATTTGATTATCAGCTGACCCTCATGAAGGAAGTGTGTGAAGTCCTGAGGGGAAGCCACAATATTTTATTTTAAGCACAGTGGTATGTGTTAGAGCTACAGTCAGAAAAGACTACAACCATAAAAAACAGGTTCTGTGTGTGTATGTATATATGACAATCCCTGAAGATGTTCAGAAAAACACTACTTGAGTCTAAGAACAGTTTATTTATTATTATACATAACCACTAAAACTGCACAGTGTAAAAGTCAATATCTGTTACAGTGACTTTATCAAAAGATTTGTGATTTAATATGAGCAGAAATGCAAAATAACACAAAACAATAAATAGAAAATCACCACACTGGTGATTTGAGACAGATTTATTCATAAATGAATGTAATCTTAACATTCTGTCAGCGTTGGTGTTCAGTTGTAAATGCAAACAATAACTCTGTTGAACTGGCAAACCATTATCATCTTCCCACGGTCTTCCTCTGTGCTGCTCTTTCAGTTCTTGTTCATGGTAAACCAAGCTCTGAATTTAAGTCCCTGTTTCAGCCTGTGCAGTGACTGACTGTAATGTGAGTGTGACGTCTGGAAGTTTTGATTAGTTTCTTTGGTTTCTTTGAGCAAGCTTGAGTAAGTTTTTATGTTATTTTCTCGTAAACGGACTGTGAGACGCTTCTGTGTGACATTCTTCTTCTTTCAGCAAAGATGAATAGAGGTGAGCTGTAACTAATTACCTATAGATTAGCTGTAATCAATTCAATTTACCCCTTCACATGGAAATACTTATACTTCCAGGATTTTTTTTTTTTTTTACTTCAGGATTTTTCCTCCATTTCACGTGTCATTCGCAATAACATTTAAGTTCTAAATCCATAGACAGTTTAGTGTTTTATTTTACAAAAAGGATCAAAAAGAGAATAGTAGAGTCTACCTCAATTCAGCTCCTATGCTGTCAGATGCTTGATGGACTAAGAAGTTCCACTGCAGATCTAGAAGTTACTCAGTACTTTTGAGAAGCTACTTTTGTTTTTGTACCTAAGCTGTTTTTTGGTCACATTTACCTTTTATTGTCGGATCAGTACTTTTACGAAAGTATTGTTTTAGACTATTTAATGGAATACTGCACAAACAGAAAAGTATTTTTGTCTACATTTAGCCCTTTCAAATGTTAGTTTTAATATATTTTGTATTGTTATTACCATCGTTGGAATTTGAGTTCCACTAACTTTACAGGAGCTCTTTGAAGATCCGTAATTACAGACTGTATTCCATCTGTTTTTCTGCATACTATGTGAGCCTCCTGAGTTCTGTTCTCAGAACTTCAGTGACCCTGGCATGGTGGTGTGTTGTGCAGGAACAAGAGGATCAGACACAGCAATGCTGCTGGAGTGTTTAAACGCTGGGTCTTCTCACTGTTCACTCTGTTAGACACTCCAACCTAGTTTCTCCACCTTGTAAAGGTAAAGTCAGGGAAAGAAGCTCTATCCTTCATCAATGCCCACAGGACGCTTGTGGTGAACTTTTCTCAGTCCAGCAGTGACACTGAGGGAATTAAAAACTTCAGCAGCAATGAGTCTGATTCACTTATACCAGCACAGCACACACTAACACACCACCACCATGTAAGTGTCATTGTAGTGCTGAGAATGACCCACCACCCATTTAATGCATGCTCTGCGCTGGTCCTGACCTTTGAAGAACGAGGAAATGTGGCTAAAATATGAAAATTGTCTTCCATTACATGTTTGCTTGTTGTTGGTATTTTTATTTTTATTCCGAATTGCTTTTCTTTTTCAGCCGAGTTGGTTTAGTACTCTGCTTGCTTTATGGTTCACCACATGATTTCCGTTCTGTTAAATATTAAAGGTGTGAATGATGGTGTGAGTAGGATGTCATGTTGTAGTTTTATTGCACTTCATTGCATTGCATTTGATTGCATCTATTTTTTTTTTTTTTTTTACTGCACTTTTCATACATACTGCCTTAAATTCAAGGCACCATAGCGTTTGGGAGACAGGACTTGATAGTTCTTTGATTACTCTGGTGTGTTTAATTTCTTCATTTCTGCAAGTTTAAAACTGTTTCAGCATCTAGTCTTAATTCCAGGTTTCAAGCCCCTTGCAAATTTATATTTAAGATTTAAAGTGTTTATTATTATTATTATTAGCAGGATTATTATTCACACTTACACCTATGAAATGCAACAATAAAATCTATTTTGATTTGATTTATTAGCTGCTACATGGGCTGTACATTTAAATATGCATAAATTTCAAATATTCCTGTTTTTGTTTTTATCGTTATATATATATAGTTTGAGTTTTTGTCATGGATTCAAGAATGAAATATTTTCTAATACTCTGTAAAACAATAAAGGGTTTGGAAAATGTTTTGTGCTGCACTAGTATGTAATTCTGTGAAAGGTAACACAGTGGCAAATCTAATTAATTTTTTGGGCACTATTTTGCTGTGCAAAGCTTTGCATGTCTGCTTTTAACATTAATGGGTTTAAAAACATGTTTTCAATCCAACAACATCTTAAAACTGTGTAAAAGCAGTGCACCAGGCAGAGCTATTCTAACTCATGAAATAAAGTTATGAGACAGCTTTAGGGCATTAAATATACTTTCACAGCATATCACAAGACTATCTACAAATAATGCTAGCACTTCCTGTTTTTGTTTATTTGTTTGTTTCTTTGTTTAATGATGAGTTGCTTTCCATTGCATTATGTCAGCTTTTACTTTCTCAGTGAACAAAGATCATGCTTCAGCTGGGAAAGAACAGCAGATGGGAGAAGTTGGCTGTGTGATCTCAGATGTCCTTGAATAGGGGCAGCAATTACAAGCAAACAGTGCATGATTAGCATGAGCAGAGTTCATCTGGACAGCAAGAAACTAGTGCTACACAATACTGATCAATTTCAGTTACTCACTGTTTTGCAAATGGGAGATTTAGAGGTGACTGTGACAGGAAAAGTTTGGAGAGGGAGGAAGAAACAATGAGACAAATAAAGACTCAGAAGGGGAATTCACAAAGTAAATATGAAACTAAGAGCTATAAAGAAATAAAAGTGAGTATACTACTCCCACAACAAATTTTAGGATTAACCACTGAAAAGCATATAGATCCTTGTGGAACACAATATTTTACTTATGTCAAAAGCCTGGAGTAACTTATCTGTAACAAACTTTAATAAATAGTAGCTCATAGATTACCCTACAAAAAGCTACTGTGTTAGCCATTGCAATGTTAAGTTAGCACACGTAAAATGATTCAATCAGCAATGGTAAAATAATGCTTTACTACGATCCTTAAATTGTTAGAATTATTTGCACATGAGAAGGAAGTAGCAGTTTGCAATGATAGGATGGATGGATCTTTATTGATCCCTTAGGAGGCTTCCCTCAAGAGAAATTAAGGTTCCAGCCACAGCAAAAAGTACAATACAGAAAGGTTGAGCAGATAATTTAGTAAGGAAATGCTGTATAATTATAAAAAAGAATATAAAATATAAGAGACTATATTACAATATACTCTATATATATATATATATATATATATATATATATATATATATATATATATATATATATATATATATATAATATAAATATATATATAATATAAATATATATATAGATAGATAATATAAATATATATATAGATAATATAAATAGTGCATGAGAGTCCAGTAGGAGGCCGCACATAATTGTTATTACTTGAAACTGTACATTGTTATTATTGCGCCCAGAAATGTATATTTCACCAAGTCCAGGTGTGTTGTGGTTGTGGGTTGTGAGTGAGTTACTGGTCGTTTATTCATTAAGAAGATAAAGGTATCGGCAGTAATTATTGCGGAAATGTACAGAATGTGTAATATGGTGAGTATAATGTAGAGGATAGTTCTACTGTGACTGGCCATGGCACTGTATCATGGCAAGCTCTTGAGACAACAGCAGTATCTTGATGCTGTCCACGGTGCCTCCACAAACTGATTCATTTGTAATCTCCACCAGATAAAGCAGGACTCATCACTGAAGATGACCCATTGCTATTCTGAGTGATTCCCTCACAGTCTTGCATGACACCATTGCAATTTTTGATTCCTTCTGGGTGCAATTATTTTTTTGATAATCTTAAATGTTTAGGTAAATATATAGCATCAGTAAAGGAAATTAGCATTAATAAAAGTAACATTCTGATATGAGTGACGGCGCTGCCTACTGAACTAAAACAACTATTCTTTGTTCTCTCCATAGCCCCTCCTCTAGTTCTTTCTCTTCTTGGTGGGTTGACTGTGCTGAGTGATGCCCAGCGGGGTTGAATATGGAGAATTGGGGGAGAGCCTTCCCGCCATTTCCTCCCTAAGCGCCTCCTACTCTCAGGCCTCCCTCTCCATGCCCTCATCCACCTACTTCCCACTGCCTCCTTCAGAGCGCAGGACCATTTCTGATGTCCGGCGTACCTTCTGCCTCTTTGTCACCTTTGACCTGCTCTTCATCTCCCTCCTCTGGATCATAGAGTTAAACGTGAGTATTTTTTATTTATTTTTTTATTTATTTTATTATTTTTTTTTTTTTTAAGTAGTTTGGGGGAAAATTTAAATTCCCCTAGTTTCCCCCAGTTTCTCCACCTAACTGTATTGTCAGCCAGTATATGGTTAGGGTCTGAAGATTATTGGTTCACAAAATAACAGTGTGAGGAAACAGGCAAGGTGTCTGTTAGAGATTACTGAAAAATTCCACACAAAGCTAAACTAACAATTGAAACTAAAGCTTCAGTATTGACATTTGTTTGATTTGATTGATGCTCCTGTCCAGAGCGACTTATATTAGAATTAAATTACATAGGTAGACATATTACACTGGAGGCTTTAGGAGTTTATAAGATGTTTGATGCATGATGCTTGTTCCTGTAGTGTTTTAACAGCAGTATACCATGCACACCATGGAATGAATAATGAAAATAATTTTTACCTGAATACAAAATAAGTATTTAAATTAAGTAATTTATTCAGTTATTTAATGCATTTTGACCTTTTAAAATTAAAATTAAATTTAAATGAAAAATGTATGGGCGGCACGGTGGCGCAGTGGATAGCGCTGTTGCCTCACAGCAAGAAGGACCTGGGTTCGATCCCGGGTGAGAGTGACCTAGGAAGTTTTCTGTAGGTTTGCATGTTCTCCCGTGTTCGTGGGTTTTCCTCCAGGTACTCGGTTTCCCCACAGTCCAAGACATGCATGATAGGTGGAGTGGTGACTCCTAAAGTGGCCC
Source organism: Acestrorhynchus altus (assembly GCA_034509495.1). Classification (NCBI taxonomy): domain Eukaryota; kingdom Metazoa; phylum Chordata; class Actinopteri; order Characiformes; family Acestrorhynchidae; genus Acestrorhynchus; species Acestrorhynchus altus. The sequence goes on from CM067505.1 coordinate 16,319,836, forward strand.
TGGTGTGTGGATGTGTGTGTGTGTGCATGTGTGTGCCCTCTGATGGATTAAGCGCCCTGTCTAGGGTTGTTTCCCGCCCTTGCGCTCAGAGCTGCCGGCTGGGCACCGGCTCTACCGTGACCCTATTCAGGAATAGGCGGTTTGGAAAATGAATGAATGAATGAATGAAAAATGTATTCCGTGATGCCATAAAAACAGTTAGTTTCTAATATCTCAGTGTCTATCATTTCATTCTGTTGCAACACTAGTGGTGTGGCTGACAGCTAGGATAGCATACATTACAGTCTACAACAGGGAATGTGGTGCAGTTACACACAACACTATATCAGATTATTAAAGTTAAAGCTCACACCTAAAGCTGAAGCTAATTCTTGAGGCTCATGATAATTTTTAAACACTCCAGCATATGAGCTATTCTGAAGATTATAGCTAACATAAAGCTGTACTCCAACATGTGAGCCATCCTGAAAATCAGGGGTAAAAATAAGTGACCTGTGGAATCTGAATCTGTCCTCAGAATCTAACACTGTTTTCTGAAAACAAACCTGGTTCAGTATAAGTGATTTGCTGTGTTCACTGTGTTAACTTGAGTGTTTGCTGATTTTTTTGCCATTAGATAAAATGTCATTTTAAGTGTCTGCAATGTCATTTTAATGAATTTCTTTAAATATGATAGTTTTTTTGTAGTTTAATTAATTAATTAATTAATTAATTAATTAATTAATTAAATAATTAAATAATTAAATAATTAAATCATTAGTTAGTTAGTTAGTTAGTTAGTTAGTTTACAGTGAACTGGTAGAAAAAAATGCTCATAGTCTTTTTTTTTGCGGATAAATTTTCAAACCGTACATAGGTTTCTGATTTACATTTAAATTAGGTGGGTAAATTTGGCCCAATTAGCATTCAGTTGGCCAAACACACATTTAGAGTTAGCAATACAAATCTTAAGTTTAGCTCTTGAAATTCTCTGGTCCACCTTAAATGGTAGGACTGCATCACTGTTTCAAGGTTCATTTTATATTGGTCAGATCCAGTGAACACATGAACAGAAGTTATGAAATGGCACTCTTTTGCAACAGGATGTGATGGAGTAATTATTAACATGCCAGTTTACACAATATTAATATAAACTGGAATATTTTTACAGCTTGTTTTCTAGAAAGTAAAGAGTCTGATGTGGAAGTGCACAGTCTGTAAATATCACTGATATGACAGGAATACATTCACTGAGATTCCACTCATTATTAGGTTACCTCAGCTCCTCATGTATCAGATTCTTTCTGAATAGGGCTTAAATGTCTCTGTCTTTATCTCAGATAAACAAGAGTATATGGCTGAATCTGGAGAAGGAGGTCGTTCGGTATGATTTCAGGTCCTCTTTCTTTGATATCTTTGTAAGTAAAACTGTTCATGTTTGTTTTATAAATGTGTGAATAAAATTGAGTATTTTAACATCAAATGTTAAAACATACAAAACCATATCTGTGTGTATTTTATAATTGATAGATGTAATTGCTTCTGTTTTATTTTTTGTTTCAAATGGTTAGAAATAAATATTAATAATAATTATAATAATAATAATAGTAATATACATCATAATATACTCTCTCTCGCTCTCTCTCTCTCTCTCTCTTTCTTTCTTTCTTTCTTTCTTTCTGTCTTTCTCTCTGTCTCCTAGCTTTTAGCAGCCTTTAGATTTTTGTGTTTGCAGATCGCTTATGCTGCCTTCAAATTGAGACACTGGTGGGTTAGTGCGGTAAGACTGCTCTCACAATTTCTCTCAATAGCATGTAATAGCTCTCTAGAATGTTGAGTGCATTATTGAGTCTAGTTGTTGAACTCTCTCTCTCTCTCTCTCTCTGTATATATATATATATATATATATATATATATTGTGTGTGTGTGTATATATATATATATATATATATATATATATTTCTATTTCGATCTCTCTCTCAATCGTAGATCACTACCCTGGTAACCAGTGCCTTCCTTATTGCCAAAGTCATCATTTCAGATGTGAGTTTAGTTTGTGTATGTTTACATCACTGATGTATTTGTGGGTGGTCTGGTGGTCCTCTAAACTTTTGATTTTATTCATCAATTTCTTTTGCATGATTTGCTCCCAACACATTCTTTGTATTTAAGGTATTTTACATTTTATTTAAATGTACAGTAATATGTAGATTATGGTAAGATTAATCATTTTAAACCTTCAATCTCTAACCACTGAATAGTTGATTTATCATCATTGCTTATTTCATTTATCTTTTATTTATTATTTTTATTGTTTCTAGTGTTCATTTTTATTTTGTTCAGCTTTGAGCTTTTAGTTATGTTTTATTTTCATAATACATTTTTCTTTGGGTGGTTTTATTTGATATCCATGTTTTATCCTTTTACAGGTTATTTTATGTATCATATTATGATTAAGGTCTAGTTTATTGTTTTTGCAATACATTCTATTGTAGCTGTATAGTTAATGAGTTAATAAGGCCCAAATCAGGACAGCCAATCAAAACAGAGCTCATTAACTAATATCTTTCTTAGGATGCAGTGACAAAAACCTTTCAAGGTATTATGAAATGATATTTTGTGTTTAGCAGAGTGGGGCAATTTGAAAGTATATGCTTCTCATCAGTATTGTCAATACTTAAACCCCGACCAGCTGCATGTTAAATTATTGAGAGTGTAATGAAAGTATTAATATATTCATTACAGCACAGTGTGTGTGTATAAAATTTAAATTTTAAGATATTATGGAAAAATGGTTGGGCAGCTCTCTAATCTTAGTAAGTCACTCATAAAGACAGCAAGGCTTTTACCAAGCCCTGGAAAAAGAGAGCGCTAATAACACCGTTTAGCATACTGTATTTAGTGTTTCTGCTGTTGCTCTCTCCACAGTTGTTCACGGAGAATGCCTTTGGCTATGTGCTTCCCATTACCTCCTTTGTGGTGGCCTGGCTGGAGACCTGGTTCCTTGATTTTAAAGTTCTCACACAGGAGGCAGAGGATGAGCGAGGTAAGAAACACACAGAGAGAGAAAGGCTTTGGAGTGTCAGTACTGTTTTTAACATGCCCTTGTCAACTTCACAATTTCACTACCCATTACTCTGAGGATGGGGCAGATGTGTTCTGCTACAAACCGTCACATAGCAGATAGAAGTTCACCTATCCTGAATGGAATTTCCAGTGGAATAGATTGGAATGCTTTCAGTTCAGACAAGTCAACCCAGTTTGTATCTAACTAATCAAATCTTATAACCCCAGATTTTTTGGGGGGCTTGAAAAGAAATTAGGATTAGGATGATGTTACAGATTAAAGGCAAATCAGCAAGGGCACATTAAAATCAGATGAGTATTAAAACAGAGTGTGCACTTAAACGCCATCTTTCTAAACACAATGCCTCTAAACCCAGTGCTTTTAAACAATCCCTGTGCCCTTATTACTTCCACCCAACTAAATCCCGGCCTAACACCTGTGTGCCGTGCACAGTCTCTACAAGCAAAGTAGTAAAATAATCCCTTGGTGTGTTCGTTTTGTAAGGGTTAGAGATGATTTCGCGGGAAACCTCGCAAACGCGCTCCAGCAGGGAACAGAAGAGGCAGAAGCTGGATGGCCATGTGAAGAGCTTTAATCCTGGACCCACAAGAACATCTCGCACAACAGATGATGTGCTGGTCTAATCTAATCTAATAATTGCTGTCCTGGTGGATTTCACTAACAAAGGGGTGCACTAAAAATGCTTCCTTAGGTGTGCAACGAAGACGACGACCTACTTGGTTTTCTCCCAGATGTTCCTGAAGACTCCATTGGTACTTTAGATCCTAACCAAACCTGACAACATTCCTGTATCAGAAAAGCTTTACATCATAACCAGCAAAAAAGCAACAATTTTACCAGCATTTAAGATCTTCACCACCTTGAAGCTCATCCAAGACTCATCCAAGTCAGAAGCACTACCAAAGCATACAAACGCCTTTTTTTTACAACACTCTGTGCCCTAGAAGAACCATTCTTTTTCTTTTAAAGAGCTTTTCAGTGGAAGGTTCTTTAAAATTCATTTGTAAATAAAGAATCTCTATAGTGTAAAGGTAGTATACAAATTAATGGCTTTTCCTAAAACTGTGTATTCTAAGCAGAGACATTTTATTTTTAATAATGGTTTTATATACATATGAGGGGTCACGGGTGGTAACCCTTTTATTAAGGCTCACATGAATAATTTAATTAATTTATTAATTGCATATGTGTACATTTAACCACACTTATGAAATAACTTTCTTTTTAAAGTACAAAATAACAGACATTTAGCCTCAGACAGATTTACTGACAGCTTACTTCTCCTTAAAAAAAACTTGTGTAAATTTGTATTATAATAATAAATATTGTATTTATATATTTTCATGTCTCTTCTTGTCTTACATGGCGTTTAAAAGCCACTACAGAGTGAAATTAAGATTCCATGCTTTTAAGAAAGAGTTTAACCCCACCCATTCAGCCTACCACAGTTGGGCTTGTTCAGCCTACCACAGTTGTGCCGCGTTCGTTCAGCCTACCGCAGTTTAGCAGTTTTCTCTCCTTGGTCCTGAACAGTACAATTCAACACAGAATACACAATACATAATATCTGAACAGAAATCATAAAGGCAAACCTATTTTCGTTAAAGAGAGTCTGAAAAATAACATAATCCCACACAACTCCAGCAATTGCACGAACTTCAATGTGCCATTTGAAAATGAATGTGCCATCTCATGCTATGCTCAGTCAGCTGTTCTTTACATTGTATCAGAATTTCAGGATAAGTGAAACAATAAAAAATTCCAAAACGATTATATGAGTGGGGGGAGCTCAACTGCAGTAGGCGGCGCATATATATGTAAAGGAGTTCTTTTTTGTAGTATAAAAGAAATTATATGTTTGAACTGAACTGTTTCCATATGTACACTGAAAGCCAAACTCCTTTTATTAAAAAAATAAGAAGGGTCTTAAACAGTGTTGCAGTTTATTGTTTACTGATCATTGAACAAAGGACCAGGAGAAGTGTTCTTTTTTCAGGGCTGAGGATGTCCAGCCCATGTATGGGTCACCACTGATGCAACAGAGTGCACTTTCATAGAGAAAGCTGAAGACGTGTCGGTGATGTAACAGAGTCTGATTAAACCGGGATGGCTGAAGGAGTCACCAGCATTGAGACAGAGAGTGTATTGATAGCTGCACCGCCCAGCTGGATGCATACACACACACGCACTGCGCTGCAGGGACAGAGCTGAGGGCGTCTCATGACCTTTGTCATGAAACTGAAACTTGCCTTGCATGCTGAACTCATCACTGAAATGAGCTTCGGTTATAGTGTGATAAGTTGGACCTGGACTTCTGGCTTGGACCTGGATATCTGTAAAGCTACTTTGGGACAAGCCTTTGTTGTAAAAGCGCTACATACAGAGCAAAGAAAGACACAGAGCTGCGGGGCCAAGAAGTACCTGTTGCAACATGCAGGATCTTATCACTACAGCATGGACAGATGCATCACTGTAGTGATGGACAAGCAGATAGACATAGATAGGCAGATCCTCTAGAGGAAGTAAATTACATTTTTGTTTAAATGTTTTTCACAAAATAAATATACAGTAAAAATATTTAGTCAAGCAGATCTTTTACACCCATGCACATGTCCACCACTCCCTTCTCCGCTCTCCCTCTCAATGCCACACATAGTTCTTTATTCTTTGGCTGAAAACATTTTCCATCTTATTTCATCTTAGCTCGAATTACGGTGGATCAGACTACGGCTGTGTGCCAGTGTTGATAAACAGCGTGTGTGTGTGTGTGTGTGTGTGTGTGTGTGTGTGTGTGTGTGTGTGTGTGTGTGTGTGTGTGTGTGTGTGTGTGTGTGTGTGTGTGTGTGTGTGTGTGTGTGTGTGTGTGTGTGTGTGTGAAAACACATGAAACATGCAGAATTTTATATTTTGCTCCCTAAAGGCTGTGGCAAATGGCTGTATGGGAACGATACAACAATAGGTGTAACTTTCACTAATGTCTGTTTACCCTAAATGAGAAGAAATCTGGGTTTGCCAAAACCAAACTCAAACTGTGAAGTTCGTATACTGTTACACCCCTTATGAATGTATTGCACATATGTATTATCAGTGTCACAAAATCCCTGTATCTTCATCTTTTACTTTTTGGCATTGTTATTGATATTGTGATGAATGGCCTAAATAGAGATACTGGGGATGAAATTTTCTGCAGTGGCTTTCCATGAAGGCGTTTTCCTTTACAGTTTTGGAAACCCATGTTTGTTTGTTTTTTGCATGATTGCAATGTGGAAAAGCATTCTTAGGCTAGAGATATGCTTGCTGTTAACTATGCATGATGGCTGCCACCTGTATCCTGTGTCTGCTTCATGTGTCCGTTATGCACATCCTCAGAAATGAATACTTAGCTGTTGAGCAGTAGAGCATAAGGTGAGGTGCTGATCATCCAACATTCTGATCTCACTAATGCTCTAGTAGCTGAATGCAATCAAATGCTTATAGCAATCTAGTACAAAGTGTTCCCTGGACTGTAGACACAGTTACTACAACAAAAGCAGAATAAACTTTTTAATACCCGTGAGAAGATTCAGAAGAAATTATGAATGTGCAGGTTTCGTAATACTTTTGTTCATACAGTAATTGTATGATTTGTTTTCATTTTTCTCTCAGCATATCTGGCTGCGGTAAACGCTGCATGTGAGAGCGCTCGTTTGATCTACCCAAGAGCTGTATCTGATGGCCAGTTCTACTCTCCTCCAGAATCCCTAGCAGGTGACACCACACATTCCAAACAATGCACAAATTACAGTTCATTCTTTCTGGGTCCACATACAGCTTACACATGCATTTATTTGCTTACATATTTAAGTACTGTCTGTTCTAAATAGTTTTTCATACTCAACATTAATTGTGGGTGTGTGTGTGTGTGTGTGTGTGTGTGTGTGTGTCAGGTTCTGAAGATGACCTTGATGAGGAAGGTCTTGGCAGAAGAGCAGTAACTGCACAGGTGCTGAAATTCATATTTACAGTATGACTGAATAAATTAATTACCGTATTTTCCGGACTATAAGCCGCTATTTTTTTTTTCCACGCTTTAAACCATGCGGCTTCTAATGAGGTGCAGCTTTTTCTTCTTACATATGTTATTTTCCAGGGTTTTTTTTTTTTAACTTTGCCGGTGCGGCTTATATTATGGTGCGGCTTGTAGTCCGGAAAATACGGTATATCATATTTGAGAGAGTGGACACTTATATGTACCTGGGTGTTCACTTAAAGAACAGACAGGACTGGTCCATTAATACGGCTGAACTTTACAGAAAAGGCCAGAGCAGACTCTACATACTGAGGAAACTGAGTGCAGGGAACATAACAACAGTGTGCAATCTTCAATCTCCCCATGTGTAATTACCTGTAAATAATCTGTACATCTGTAAATAATGTTTTTCACTCTTTTATTATTTACAATGTTTATATTGTGTATACTGCACTATGTATTTATCTTTTTTTTTTTTCTACTGAGTACCTTACTATCCCTTTGCTGCTGTAATAATATGAATTTCCACACCGCAGGACTAATATAGGTTTATCTTATCTTAACTCATTCTATTGTTCTTTTCTGCAGGAGAAAGAGTTTGTGCGGCAGGGCCGTGATGCAATGGCTGTGGTGGAACAGATACTGTCTCAGGAGGAAAACTGGAAATTTGAGAAGAACAATGTAAGTGTGTGTGCATGCACGCATGCACAGTGGGGCTTTCCTTTAGAATTCTTTCTTTCAGGGGTGGACATAGTCTTCAACAATCTCCAAAACACATCAAAACAAAGTGTGCATTCAGTGCTGTGGTAACAAACACCAGGTTCTTTCCATACTTGCCTTTTATTTTGCACGTCTCTTTAGATTCCAAATGTGAACACAGCACTGATACAGTGCAATGGAGCAATTGACCCAGCCACAGTGCCATTCGAGCGCCATGCTATTTCATATATTTCAGATTTGGCGAGGTGGGATGGCACTGAATCTCCTGAGAAAATGTATTTAAATTTATTACGTGGGCTGAAGAACTTTTGGCGGGTGGAATTCTAAGAGGTTTTAAGGTCAGTTAAAACTCCCTAAAAGTGGAGTACTGATTCCTCTGGCCTCAACCACGTTTAAGATAAAATGTTTTTTTCTGTGCAGCATTTTCAAAAACTGAGGTTTCTCTGACCTGAAACACTGTGTTTACATGGGAAGGAAGCCAAAAGCAATAAATCATGTCAGGCAGTAAACACAGCGTGAAGCAACAATATGAAGTTCTCTCATTATTTGTAGGATTGCTGTAGGCAAAAACTACTACTACTACTACTGCTACTACTTCTACTACTACTGCTACTACTTCTACTTCTACTACTACTTCTACTACTTCTACTACTGCTACTACTACTTCTACTACTGCTACTACTTCTACTACTACTTCTACTACTGCTACTACTACTTCTACTACTGCTACTACTTCTACTACTGCTGCTACTACTTCTACTACTGCTACTACTACTGCTACTACTACTACTACTACTACTACTACTACTGCTACTACTTCTACTACTACTGCTACTACTTCTACTTCTACTACTACTGCTACTTCTACTACTGCTACTTCTGCTGCTACTACTACTACTTCTACTACTACTTCTACTACTACTTCTCCTACTTCTTCTACTACTACTTCTTCTACTACTACTACTATTTTTCTCCTCCTCCTCCTCCTTCTTCTTTTTCTCCTCCTCCTCCTCCTCCATCTTCTTCTTCTTCTCCTTCTACTTCTTCTTCTCCTTCTACTACTTCTTCTCCTGCTTCTCCTTCTTCTTCTCCTGCTTCTCCTTCTCCTTCTTCTTCTTCTTCTCCTTCTACTTCTTCTTCTCCTACTTCTTCTTCCATATCTCCAATTTTTGAGATATCAACTAATTCAAACTTTAAAACGCCAGTCCTGAGCCTAAATGGATTGCTTAGTTTTCATAAAAAATGTGTGAAAAGAAAATGGCCAAACCTTTGTCTCTAAAACATTTTTTCAAAAAACATATTATTGCTAAATAATACCAAATTCGACAGAGTTGTAGATATTGCAGAGTAGTTTCATTCAATATGCTATCCATGAACAATCATCGCAAACTACGCCAATTTGAATGAATGACGGAATGTTGACGAATCTCTCACAACAGCCCTGATCTGAGTAATGAATGGACTTCATATGAGAGTTTACTGTCTGTGCTTGGATGAGCTTTTAGACCAACCAGCTTTTGTGCAAAAGTTTTGGATCTCCATGTTTGCCAAAAGTTTGTGGACACAGCTAATGAGCAAAAGTTTTAGAAGCCTACATATTTTGCTTTGTCACACTGTTACACTAACCCCACCACGTAGAGAAAGCATGCTATAATTGATTTGTAATGTAAACAAAACAGTCTTTTGTTTCCCATTGTAAATACATAGGATCAATCACCTTTTAAAATGAATGTGGTCACTAAAAATATTATTTTACACAAAAAATAGAACAGTGAACATCAAACTAGATTTTATTTCCATCACATCTACAGTACGTCCAAAATATGAGCTGCTCTGAATGTATATGGGGTCTCTCATTGTATTCTTTGGGGGTCTTAGTAGTAACAGTGTGTTAAACTAACCCCATTGTGTGGAGGCTGTACTTTGCCATGGCTAGCTCTCACTGGGAGTTGCTTATCAGGTTAACACTGACAATACTTTTCTCTTACAGTAGACCAATATTTTACTCTGAACCCCTTTCTTGTTTAGTTACTAATTTAAGTGCAAGTTTACGTTACGGTTTGGTGAGGGTTTGTGCAAATATGGTGCGTATATGGTTTTCTGCTTAGCACGTGTTTATACATTCTTTTCAGAGAAAAGTGATATGTGTTCTGTTGTATTTGGATAAGGTTAAAGTGTGTGTGTGTGTGTGTGTGTGTGTGTGTGTGTGTGTGTGTGTGTGTGTGTGTGTGTGTGTGTGTGTGTGTGTGTGTGTGTGTGCGCGCGCAGGACATGGGGGACTGTGTGTACACACTGGAGATTCCTTTCCATGGAAAGACGTTCATTCTAAAGGTATCATTCCCCCTCTCATTTTTCTTTCTGAATTATTATTAGCTGATTAACATTGTCAAATTTGGCACTAGTGTGCAGTTTCAGTTCAACAACTGTGTTGTTGTGGGTTGGTAAAATCACATTTTAATAAAAGTATTATCAGAAAAATTAAGATCAGAGTCAGCATCTTTGTGACAGACAATGGAAAAATACCTTTAGACTGAAACTGCATCTCTGGACAGAATATGCAGAAAATACATGAGGTTATAACATATGATGATTTCATTGCATAATTTTAAGCATTAGGTTCCAAAAGAGTAAAATAAAATTTGTAACTTGATGTCTACCTGTTATTCACCCCCCTGCTGATCGAAATCTGCACCACTGGAATTTAAGTTGTTTCTGTGTGTAGGCATTACTGCAGTGTGCAGCTGAGTTAGTGTACCAGGAGGTCATTCTACAGCCAGAGAAGATGGTGCAATGGAATAGAACTGTCTCAGGATGCCAGGTATGTACCTTTTATCTATCTATCTATCTATCTATCTATCTATCTATCTATCTATCTATCTATCTATCTATCTATCTATCTCTCTATCTCTCTATCTCTCTATCTCTCTATCTCTCTATCTATCTCTCTATCTCTCTATCTCTATCTATCTCTCTCATATGAATTAAAAATAGTGAGAGTATTTATTTGAACAGTATTCCACTCTTTCGCTGTGTGTGGGTGTAGATTTTACAGAGAGTTGATGATAACACACTGGTGTCATACGATGTATCTGCAGGAGCAGCAGGTGGAGTTGTCTCCCCCAGGTATGTGTACACACACACACACACAAACACACACACACACACACACGCACACACAGAGTAATGCATCATTTATTGCATTAATATTGCACTACTGCATTAATATAATTCAAGCAGCCACAGCTTAAAAACACTAATTTTGCCCATAATCACACAAAAACATTTTATACACATCATTACATTAAACTGCAACAAGTGCATGTATTTTGTGTGTAATTCAGTGGTTGTAATATAAACAATTTTCCAGGTAGGGTTTGGTGTAAAATGCTTAATTCTTGAGAAACTTACTGACCTGAATTTCTTTATAGTGGTGGGGAGAGGCACCAGGAGACACCATGACTTGGACACACACATATAGCCATTTTATTCCCTAAAATCTAAAATCACCAGTCAGCATGCACTTTTTGCCATGTATTTATCCTTCCACCGTGAATACATTTCATCAAATCATTTCAACAAGTACACTGTAATAAAACTGGGTCTCAGAAATCCAACGGAATATTTGCACTAAACAGAGTTCTTCTGCTGAGCAGCTTTTAGCTACATGATTGATTGACATGCTTTGTTATAGTCTGCTTTGATGTTCATTATTGGCTAATAATAATGCTGCCATTGGTCCTTGCCATTGGTGGACAGTAACAAGTATTTGTACTTTTTTAAAAATGTATTGATTTTTTAAATTCTTATTTTAACCACATGCTGTTTATGAGTAGATTCATATAAGAGGTCTACTAAATAATGTAGTATCTACCTAAAGTATACAATGTAATTGTCACATTACTACAACCCCAATGCCAGTGAAGTTAGAACATTGTGTTAAACAAATAAAAACAGAATACAGTTATTTGCTATTCATTTGAATGCTCTACAAAGATGCAATATTTAATGTTCAAATGGATCAACTTTATTGTTTTTTGCAAATATCCCCTCGTTTTGAATTTGATTGCTGCAACACATTCCAAAAAAGTTGATGAGTGAATATTTGGGGGGAAAAATTGCAATTGAATATAGGTTGAAAAGCATTTGCAGATCATCGTATTTTGTTCTATTTATGTTTTACAGAACATCCCATCTTCATTGAAATTGGGGTTGTAAAATAAAAAAGTTGAATTTAACAGGAAAATAATTAAGCTAAACATTACCATGAAGGAACAATAAGAAATAGTAGCAATTGCCAAAATAGCAGTGAAATATAACAAAGGTAAAGTTGGGGAGGAATATATACATACATAAATATACATATATAATTTGTGAAAACAGCACAATAAGTAGGTTTGATTTTAAGCTGAACATACTGAAATTATATAGTGATTATAAAATTAATAACAATAGACCCTGTGAGAATAAACTACTACTAATAATAATTAAAGGATTAAAATCTGACACAACAGTATTAATTGCATATAATTATTATAAAAAAATAGTCAATATGTAAGTATATATAAATATAAGATCAACTTTATATATATATATATATATATATATATATATATATATATATATATATATATATATATTTGCATTCTTATATACAGTGAAATTTGATGTTGGCTGAGGTGACAGTGTGGTTTACTAGAGGTGGGGTGTGGTTTGATATGGGTCATTGTGTTACGGGTTGGGGGTTATTCATTGTTTTTCTCATGAAGTTTAGTGTGTTTCTCACCCTTCTCCTCCCCTTTTAGGGATTTTGTAAATGTGCGCAGGGTAGAGCGGAAGAGAGATCGTTACATATCTGCTGGTATGTCAACCAATCACAGTGCCAAACCTCCACACGCTCGCTATGTTCGGTACGTTCCTCTACTTCCTTTTGCTTGACTCATTTACAGAGTAAATACAGCAATTCAGTCTCCACCATCCCCCTCCTCTCTCACTCACTCTCACTTTCTCTCACACACTCTCTCTCTCTCTCCCCCCTCCCGTAGTGGTGAGAATGGCCCAGGGGGGTTTGTGGTGCTGAAGTCCAGCAGTAATCCCTCAGTCTGCACTTTTATCTGGGTGCTCAACACTGATCTGAAGGTGAGTCCTCTCTCCTCTGTACTCCCATTCACTCATGTAAACACTTTATTGCAGCTTTGTGTAAACAGTGCGTGTGATGTGATCATACTGTTGTTTTCAGACAGTTTTAAGATACTGTAAAAATGAAAAAAAGCTATAGATTTTTGTAATAATTGTGCAAACTGTACATCATTAACTCATAATAATATTAAGTAGCAGTTAATTGTACAGTTAAATAAGTAAGTAGTATTTAATAGGAAAATCTGCACTAAAATGTTAATGATATGTAATTTCTGGTTCCTCCTTTGCAAGTACATAGTAACTTAAGTAAAAACTCTATGTCCAAATGTTTGTGAACACCCCATCTAATGCATGTATTTATTGATGTTAAGTTGCACCCGTTGCTGACACAGATGTGCAAAAACACATACACAGCTTGTACTGGCAAGATTATAGGACTTTATAGAGCAGAAACACATGAACCTGTTGCTGAATACAATCCTCACAGCAGTGCTTCAGAATTCAAAAGTAGAAAGCTTTGACAGTAGAGAGTCACTGTCCCAATTCTTATGTCCGTATAACATATTTAGGATTTACTATAAGTAATATTTAGAAGGATGGAGTAGTTCTGGATAATTAAATAAAACTGAATCAAAACCGACATTGAGAACCTTTAATTAGCTTGAGTTTGCCCTGTTGATTATTTCAATTATTTTGTCATCTATTATTTTTGTTATTATCTCCATGATTTCGATAACGTCATGCTACTTTGTATGTATGTAGTCATGTGACTTTGCACTGTCCAGTCTGCCATATGGAGAACCCCAATTCAAGCAGCTTGTACCAAAGAAAAATGCTTTTGTTCATTAAAATAATTGTTCAATAATCAGAATTGAGGTAAAATGTTCAATGAATCAAGGTCTTGATTTGATATCACCGTCACTAGTACAGAGTAATTATTTGGAGAAACACTATATATTTTTACACAATATATTACTTTCTTTTCACACAGTTTACCCATTTTTGCCATGCTTCCCAAATTCCCAAGTTTCTTTTTATTTTGCTTGTTTTCAGTTTTCCCAATCCCTGCTCAATTCCCAATTCCCACTCATCTCTCCACATTTCCACAAATTGACCCATATTCTCTCTCGGTCTCTCAGGGTCGTCTCCCTCGGTATCTGATTCATCAGTCTCTGGCAGCTACCATGTTTGAGTTCATGACTCACCTCCGTCACCGCATCATGGAGATCCGTGCATCTCTACGGTAGCCAAGGAGTGACTTGTTTACTCTCCACACCAGAACAGAGTTCAGCCGCACGTTTCTCTGGTGTGTCCATTTTCTACAACACAGCAGTATTTTTATGCCATGTGGAGATTTACTGCCACTCTTTGATGGGAGGAGGTGCAGAACACTGACATTTACAGTGCAAGAAAAAAAATGGTAAAGCTCATCAGAGCATGACATCTGAAGGATGTTCTGTCCAAAATCCTGTGAATGCTGCTGCTTAAGGACATCACATCCTCATCATCTCCATTTTCTGTAACATGTGGCTTGTTACTTGTATCTAATGACTGCAGAGAGAGATATATTGGGACAGAAAATGTTTAGTTTTGATGTTTGCATTGTCTGGGCTGTACATAATAAGAAATAAGAGTAATAGGTTAAAGGTAAAGGTATAGAAATTCACATTTTATGATGCGGTTCCCAGGATGTTTATTTCAGGATTTTTATGCATTGAAATAGTGTTACTTTAATGTGAGCATATGTATTGGGACAAATTCATGTTTAATTTTTGTTGAGTGGGGTCCTGACTCGAGCTTAAAGGAATGCTGATTTTTAAACACTTGTTTTAATGTACTCTGTATCTGCTACTTCTGCACTGTACCATTGATTACCATTGTCAATAATTTACAATAATGGGCAATATTATGAACAGAAAATCCCCCTAATAGTATGTGGATGGAACAGACTGAAATAATATGCTACAAAAAGTTCCCATGTTATGAACTATTATCCATCAAAAAAGAAGTTCCAGTCATTTTCATTTCCCCTACGTTTTTCAGATCTCCACCAGCAGATCAGGTGTTTCCTGTCACATATCTGCAAAAAGCATGAACAGTTATTTTCACCTTAATTTACAATTCTTTGAAGAATTCATTGTCTATAATTTTTCATTGGCTTCTGTTAGAAATCATCTCATGTCTTTTTTTTTTTTTTAAGTTCAGGGAGATGTGTTGAACGTCTTGTCGATGATAATTGACTATATGCTTCATGTGCTTGGCAGACTGAATATTTTTTTCTTAATACTCAAGCTTCTCACAGGTGTTCCTATTTTGGTACACCTACATTTGTAATTGACAAGTCACTGTGTTTACAACACGCATACTGACAAGTGGCTTTATTGCTGTCTTTACACTACTTACAATGTGTTTCACAAATACTGCCTTTTGCTTTTGATGTTATTCGTCTTGTCTGTTCATGGAGTCTGCAAGCTCATCTAGGTTCTTTAAAGTTTGTTGTAAACTGTTTATGGTTTTTAAATTTCTCAAATATTTTCTCCCTGTACTTTTTAATAATACAGTGATATATGGAAACGTTGTTGTACCATACAGTACTCAGTACATACAGTCCATTTCGAATTCATTGGTTTTTTTTTAATGGCATTAAAACCAATGCATTTTCATGTATGATCACATTTAGCCTAGAGCAGTTTCACCCATTCATGCTAAAGTTCTCAGGAGTATTTCAACCAGGACTGTCTTGTGAATGATGGACAACAGGGCCGCCAGTCAGAACACAGCTGTTTCACATATCAGACGGAAAGGCACAGTAACAGAAACAGCCCCTTTAATTCTAAGAGCTAACGAGGGGAAACCAAAGGAATGCTCCTGTCGTAGACAACCAATTAATCAGTTTACACTCTACAAATTAGGTTCTTCAGAAATGGCAGTGGTTTTATATAGAACTGATAAAGAACCATTCGAATTCATATGTTTCATATATATCTTTGCTTGCTTAAATGGTTCTATTCTATGATCTAAACCGTTTAGTACATGGTTCTTTAGAACAAGTCTGTATAGCACCGAAACCCTGTGAAGGATGATAAGACAATGTAGCATATGGGTCCTTTGATTAATACCCAGTCTTGTATTCTTCAAGAGTTGTTTTTGTGCCTTTCTGCCACATTTGTAATCAGTTCTTTCTCAACTACACTTGTTTTACTCTGCTGACCAGACTGTTGCTTTTTTTGTGTGCTTGTGAGCTGGTCGGTGGGATGTCGAAATGTTTGGTAAAGATAATGTTGAATGAACGATTTTCTGATTTTGTGAAACCATTTTATGGAAATGCAGTAATGGTAGCACTGGTCTGAGATCAGCATCCACTATAATGGGTCACTACCTTCTACTCTCTTTTCACAGTGTGTGCAATTTGTTTTTGTCTCAATACTTATGCTCACTGATTAGGAAGGGGCTGAAATGCAGTAAACGTAACATAAAAACTCTCTCCCAATATGTTTGGGCGCTATAGGATAGTTGTCTCAATAGTTTCAAAGGAAGCTGCATGCTTAGCATGATGAAAAGATTGCTTCCTAACTGGACAGACATCCTTGAGTGTTTTACACATCACTCATTTTCAAAATCTATTTTTTACAAAAAAAAAAAAAAAAAAAAGCAGCAAATCAGCAAGGAAACTGCGAGGCTAATGTAACATATAATCCACCAATTAACAAAATAAAAAGCTACCTGACTAGATCAGTAATAGATAACAGGCATGACAAATTCAAATTCACTTGAAGTAAGTGTGAGGAAATAGTTGTTTATTACTTAAATGATGAGGGCAAAGAACTCCCAACACGTAACCAGGGGACTTTTGAGGTCAGACCCCAAAAGCATAGGTAGAGCCTTCCTGTAGAAACGGTGCCTTATCTGCTCAAGCTGCCCTGCAGTTCACTTTTGATCTCTGATCTATGAGCATTTACCACAGTGGTGGACCTGGATGCCTTTTAGTTTCAGCACAGTCTGAGTAATGGTTCTCAAATACACCTGATTCACCCGTTAATGACCAGACATAGAAAGCTGAACTGCCCTCTCAACATGATATGAACTTCAGCTTGACCACTGATATTCAAATGTATTCATGCAAAATTTAACTGTGAGAGACAATTAGACATTTTTCCCCAAAACCTAAATAAAAGGTCTGAGAATAATAGTGCTGACGTGTGTTGAATATTGAGTTAGGAGTGATTGCTGTTCTGTATAACTTTAATGGAAATTCTGATTATTGGTAAAACATTTGTCAATGGTTGTTAAATAACCATTTTAAATAGTTATATTTTAAGATAAACATTTAAGCATGTTAGAATCATAGCTTTTACTAAAGAGCCCTTGAAGAAATCTTTGAGTATATTGTTTAGAAATAAAATGTTTAGTACTATATACAACTTTATTTTAACTGCATAGAGCATTAACAGTAATGAACTACACTTCATTTTTTTGGATTTAGTGAGAAGACACCTAGTAGAACAAAATATAAACTGTATCCTGTGTTGTATTTTAACCAATGTTAAGTTTGGTAAATACATAGAAATTGTGTCTAAAATGTGCAGAAAAATGCCCTATTCAGATTTGTTTCCTTCTGTTTACACTTAGAATTTCAAGAACACATATCAAACTGTCAGTAAGAAAAATATTAATAAAACACCTGATTCCGAACATTTAAATGACGGTGTCAGTAACACAATGCCAAAAATTATATATATATATATATATATATATATATATATATATATTTTTTTTTTTTTTTTTTTTTTTTTTTTTTTTTGGCAACTGTCAACACAACACTGGAAATTAATGATAAAAATGAGAGACTAGCTCTGCCTCAGTTATTTCACAATACGTCTACATTTCAGATATAAACTGAGGTGGAGCTACAGTCTCTCATTAGGGTGAATATTAATACAGCTCTAAAAAGTAGGTATTGTGATATAAACTGAGGCATTGCTTCCATTTCTCATTAGGGATGAATGGGATTTTTTACCAGTGCTCTGTTACAATTAACACCAACAGTTGCTTTGAAAGAACACATTTGTTTGAGCTCTTAGGCCTTCAATTGGACATATAAGCAAATTATATTTTAATGGTAACATAGGTGTTAATTAACATCCGAACTGTGTGAGCACTTCTCTTTGTTGTCATAAATCAAGTTCTTTTTTTTTTTAGTTAGTTTTGGTCTGCTATTCATGACCTCACACTTATTAACTGTGACCAACATGATAAATGTTCAAAATCTTGGCTGGAAAATGGCTCAAAATCTTTATTTCATATAGTGTCGAAACTCGAAGTGAGCAATTTTTGAGGGAAGTGTTGTGCTGGAAATTTCACAGCAGCTGATTCAGTGCAAAACAAAGCGGCTTTATTCATTTCCAGACACATGATTCAGTGGTAGTCCTGCTTATCTTTCCTCCTACACCTCTTACTAACACTGTGAATAGGATGATAAAGACAGAATGACATTCGTTACACATTAAATTGCAGAAACACTGCTGCATGGTGAAGATGCTGGTGTGGATGTTTCTGGAAGGTTATGACAGCTCCATGTAAAACTGCCTATTTAGGAAGAGAGTCTTATGGAAGCTGCCGTTATTGCACTAATACACAAAGCATTAAAGAGTTCTACCTATGTGCGTAATTGAGTGGTTAAGATGAACACATTCCAAAAAACCTTCAGTTCTTTACAGTTGTGGTGACAAGATCCAGGGGTCACTGTCAACACAACACAAACACCAGTATAGCCAATTTGTGTACTATCCAGACCCACCAGTGAGTCTACATATGTTCTGAGTTGTATATGTAATTTTTGATGATGGTAAAATGGCAAATCTGTTTCCTTTGGAGACTATATTTCTGCAGCACAATGACCTGCAGGTATCCCTCTATCATTTTAAAGATATGCAATAAAATCTTCACAACACTTTGGTCAAACAATGACTTTGCCATTGGAAAATGCATTCATATCCATTTTGTGTATTATATTCCTGTGAGGGATCTTTTAGTGGTGTCTGTTTTGCCGTCCTGTTCACTACCACTGTGAACTATTCTTCAATTCTCCAATCATTCTCGCTACAGTGGAGTGTTTCACACAGAATCACTCTTAATGACTTCTTTGAGAACGAACATGAGAATGAACACGTCTTCTTTATGCAGAGAATTTGATGGAATTTGAACATAGAATCCAGAATATCAATGTTAAATGTTAGATATTTTTGTTTGTGTGGTTTTTTTTTTGTTGCCCTGTTTACTGTAATGTTTACTTTACTTTGCATGCCTTTTCACTGATTTCACAAGTTCAGGAATATAGATGTAATTTTCATAGTTTTTTGCTCATTTTTACTTTTCTTTATAATATTGTATTTTTCATATAGTTTCATATATGTTTGCAAAAGTAAATTCTACAGCCATTAAACTTTAATGCCAGTGTCACGTTTCTTATTTTTACTGTAATAATGTATATATATGAGCTGTAAATGATGACACCCGATGCATCAACTGTAATATTGGAAACTCATTTTTCAACTGATTTTACTGAATCATGTCTGCTATTAAAGTTAACAGATAATTTGAGATTAGGGTGAGTAAATTCTTCCATTTCACAAAGTGATATTTTATCAGTCAATCTGCAAATATGAGTTAATGTCATATCAACATCTCCACAAATACATACATATATGACTTAAATGTTCTCCCCAGACATTTGTAACATTTGCATGACTTATTTCGTACATACATTCATAAAAAGGAATAAACTGACTGCAATGGTGCCGTGCCAGACTGCATTGGAGTTACTCAAAATGGCAGCGTGTCATATCTAGTGATAAGCAGTGAGCACAGATACGTTAAACAGACATCTTTTTTACATCTTATCTGATTTACATTTACATTTACATTTATGGAATTTAGCAGACACCCTTATCCAGAGCGACTTATAAAAGTGCATTGCTGTACATTCAGATAGCCTAATAGACTCGACTAGAATCCAGAGATTTGGTTGTCTAAATGACATCTTCATAGGGTGATGAATGTGTCTTTTTTCACATATTTTAAACATCCATCATTGATGTTGTTGCGATTTTAGTTATAGATGTCTAAAAGGCTACCAAAATGTCACCTTAAAAACTTTCATCCAGCACCCTATGAGGACACATTTGACAAAAAAGTCAAAATCATGTATTTTAAACCAGGGTTTCTCAACCTGTGGGCCAGGGACCACAAGTGGACTGTGAAGCACTCTCTAGTGGTCTGCAGGCCCAACATCAGAGTAGTCATAGTGGGACAAAAATGGCATTTTAAATCATAACCATTATGTCTGAGTGGAAAAAAAATAAATCAAGGGATCAAAAGTGTCAACATGGGTCTGACATATAGACAGCATTTAGACACAATTAAAGTCCACATTACTAGACAAACTACATTTGGGAGGGATGTGATTTAATGATGACATATGTTCAAATTTTAATTCTCAGAGAAATAAAAGGCAAAACAATTATGTATTAAAGGCTTTTTTTATTTTCTGTGGGCCATTATGATTTGAAGTTAGAAACAGATGGCCTGTGAGGTGGAAAATGTTGAGAATTTTATCTCCAAAAAGAAACAATCAAAGTACTAAATGTCCATTTATTTAAGTACTATAATGTGTTGTACATTATAGTACTTATATTACATTTGTTTGTACAACAAATTGTATATTTTATCCCCACCAGACACCCAGAGGGCCAACAAATGACTTTGTCAACACTTGAAATCCAAGTCAGTGCATCACTGTGCATCACTCTGTGGAATCCTGACAACAAGTCAACAGGAACATCTTCACTTTAGTGAAATAAACACACACACACACACACACACACACACACACACACACACACACACACAGTGGTTAATATTCAATATCTAGTGTTTATATACTTGAGGAAATTATGCCCTTGTGCCCTTTTAGTCAAAAAGATGGTTTGCTAGTAAAGGTAACATCCAATGAAGTAAGAAAACACATAGTGTTCTGTCACGGGGCACAACCCAGGTGGAAATGGGTTAAGAACCACACCTGGGTTGAGACAGAGATTTAAATAATTAATTTTGGACTCAATTGCAACTAAGCAGACCTACCCCAAGTGGGCTTGAACCCAGGCCACTCAGGGGCTGGATAGCACTTATTCCACTGTTCTATCTGAAAAGGAAGTAGTTCATGGAGGTAGGGTTTATGAAGGGAGGTGCTTGGTGACACATGTAGAGAACTGAGAAAGGAAAGGGTTAAACAACAGATCAGTGGAGGAAGACTGTACCAGTGATCTGGACCAGAAATAATGAGGTTTTTTTTATAATAAAATAAACTGACAAAAGGGCAAAGTCACAGGCCAGACCCCAGGTTTGAACCCCCACAAGCTCACACACTGTGCTCCGCAGGTGAAGTGCCTTAGCCCAGTGAGCTATGGCATGATCTGGGAGGCTGGATGCACAGACCAGGGGAAGGGCTATGAGCAGGAGGGGTGAACATAAAACTACTTCTCAACTGAGAAGGAAAACAAACTCAAAGAGACCCTTGTGTAGAGGGGTAATAGAAAAATAAACAACTCCTCTCTCTCAGGAAAACAAAAGTTCTTTATTTTTTTTCTTTCTCGAACCTATGCTCTGGAGATACAGATAGGGACAGACTCTCCTGCTTTGTGAGGAGAGAAGGAAGTACAGCTCTGCCCCATTTACTTGAAGAGGCAGAGGGATGATTTTTAAAGGAAAGAAAACACTTCTCACGTGGGAGAATGGAGCAGTTAAGAGCAGAAATACCAGAGTTTTACCAGCCGCTTCCCAGACAGTGTTTAGCCAAGAAACCGCAAGGAATGAGAGGCACGAGCTGCTTAAATAGACCAACCACACCTGCACTCAATTAGGTCATTATCAGGTTTTTCCAGTCGCCGAGCGCCCCCTGGCGGCTGGGCGGCAGCATTGCGGGCGGCTCCTTACAGTGGGCAACACTTTATTAAAACATTTAAATAAACTGTCTAAAAATTTTATTTCATTTAGCCTATGAAGAATCTGCATTTTTCTGCAACCTTTGTTTCAGGTTTATCATTAGGTTGAAGTAAACACTTGAGCAACAATCTCAGAATAAGGTCAGGAAGCAAGTGTCCTCTTACACAAAATTAGTACCAAATGATTTTGATATTTTTGAGAATCATTCATTGTGGATGGGGCACATGTAGGGTGTGATGACACAAAACCCCAGATTTACCACTGTTTCACACAAAATAAATTCACTGGTGGGTTTGTATAATGATAGTAGTAAATGAATGTAATTATAGTGGTAGTATATAACAGTATACTAATAGAATGCCTGTGTGTGTATATGCATGAAATTTGTATGTTTCAGAAAGAGTCTTTTCAACTATATATATATATTATAATATATATATATATATATAT
Source organism: Acestrorhynchus altus (assembly GCA_034509495.1). Classification (NCBI taxonomy): domain Eukaryota; kingdom Metazoa; phylum Chordata; class Actinopteri; order Characiformes; family Acestrorhynchidae; genus Acestrorhynchus; species Acestrorhynchus altus. The sequence goes on from CM067505.1 coordinate 16,342,218, forward strand.
ATATATATATATATATATATATATTATAATATATATATATAGTTGAAAAGACTCTTTCTGAAACATACAAATTTCATGCATATACACACACAGGCATTCTATTAGTATACTGTTATATACTACCACTATAATTACATTCATTTACTACTATCATTATACAAACCCACCAGTGAATTTATTTTGTGTGAAACAGTGGTAAATCTGGGGTTTTGTGTCATCACACCCTACATGTGCCCCATCCACAATGAATGATTCTCAAAAATATCAAAATCATTTGGTACTAATTTTGTGTAAGAGGACACTTGCTTCCTGACCTTATTCTGAGATTGTTGCTCAAGTGTTTACTTCAACCTAATGATAAACCTGAAACAAAGGTTGCAGAAAAATGCAGATTCTTCATAGGCTAAATGAAATAAAATTTTTAGACAGTTTATTTAAATGTTTTAATAAAGTGTTGCCCACTGTAAGGAGCCGCCCGCAATGCTGCCGCCCAGCCGCCAGGGGGCGCTCGGCGACTGGAAAAACCTGATAATGACCTAATTGAGTGCAGGTGTGGTTGGTCTATTTAAGCAGCTCGTGCCTCTCATTCCTTGCGGTTTCTTGGCTAAACACTGTCTGGGAAGCGGCTGGTAAAACTCTGGTATTTCTGCTCTTAACTGCTCCATTCTCCCACGTGAGAAGTGTTTTCTTTCCTTTAAAAATCATCCCTCTGCCTCTTCAAGTAAATGGGGCAGAGCTGTACTTCCTTCTCTCCTCACAAAGCAGGAGAGTCTGTCCCTATCTGTATCTCCAGAGCATAGGTTCGAGAAAGAAAAAAAAATAAAGAACTTTTGTTTTCCTGAGAGAGAGGAGTTGTTTATTTTTCTATTACCCCTCTACACAAGGGTCTCTTTGAGTTTGTTTTCCTTCTCAGTTGAGAAGTAGTTTTATGTTCACCCCTCCTGCTCATAGCCCTTCCCCTGGTCTGTGCATCCAGCCTCCCAGATCATGCCATAGCTCACTGGGCTAAGGCACTTCACCTGCGGAGCACAGTGTGTGAGCTTGTGGGGGTTCAAACCTGGGGTCTGGCCTGTGACTTTGCCCTTTTGTCAGTTTATTTTATTATAAAAAAAACCTCATTATTTCTGGTCCAGATCACTGGTACAGTCTTCCTCCACTGATCTGTTGTTTAACCCTTTCCTTTCTCAGTTCTCTACATGTGTCACCAAGCACCTCCCTTCATAAACCCTACCTCTATGAACTACTTCCTTTTCAGATAGAACAGTGGAATAAGTGCTATCCAGCCCCTGAGTGGCCTGGGTTCAAGCCCACTTGGGGTAGGTCTGCTTAGTTGCAATTGAGTCCAAAATTAATTATTTAAATCTCTGTCTCAACCCAGGTGTGGTTCTTAACCCATTTCCACCTGGGTTGTGCCCCGTGACAGAACACTATGTGTTTTCTTACTTCATTGGATGTTACCTTTACTAGCAAACCATCTTTTTGACTAAAAGGGCACAAGGGCATAATTTCCTCAAGTATATAAACACTAGATATTGAATATTAACCACTGTGTGTGTGTGTGTGTGTGTGTGTGTGTGTGTGTGTGTGTGTGTGTGTTTCAGTAATGAAACATTAGAATATTTTGACCGTGAAGCTAAAAAGAGGCGGGACCAGGAGACCAATCTGTGGAATGAACCTGGAGACCCCTCACACTCCGAGAGAGACGATGACCGGACTCTTTATAACCTCCTACAGACCAGAGCCAAAACACGCATGGGCTCACAGGTATACACACTGAACTACACACACACACACACACACACACACACACACACACACACACACCTTTGTGAAATGGAAATGTATTCTATGATTTTATTAATACATTATTTATAATACATAATAATAATTATTATTATTGTTATTATTATTATTAATAATAATAATAATAATAATAATAATAATAATAACAAAATTAAAGTTCAGAATTAAAAAATGGTTATAAATGCACCCAAATCTTCAACTCCAAAAATATTCAAATCCAAAATTGTCAGGAAAATGAGTAAGTCTCTTTGTTTTATTGTTAAAAAAAGATTTTTTTGGGAAAAAACAAGTTGGAGAACACTTGTGGAGGGATCTTGGATCACTCTTCCATGTTAAACATTTTTTTATTTATCTCTTGTGAACTGCCCTCTTCATTTGAGACCACAGATTTCCAGTTGTTTACGTCTGACGACTGAGTGGCCCATTGCAAAATCTTGATTTTGTCTTGCTGCAATTGAGATTTGTGTCTGGAGCTCTTTGTCAAGGAGGAGGCATCTTACTGTTGTCTCAGACGTGCCAAAACCCCATCTAAACATCATGAAACAGTTGTGAAACAGATTCTTGACCTCCTCTTTGCCTCTCCTAGCATCCTAGTGTCACTGTGGTGGGACACTATTCTGATACGTTTTCTTGGGAAATTATCAACCACTCTATGCCTTGAAATGTGTGATGACTGATCATTTCAACTGCTGATTCATTGTAGCCATTTCCCCATTTTGCATAGCTGGAGAGATTTGTTCTCCTGATTTCAGCTTCCTGTTCTTTTACCAATGTTGATGGATGACTAACTCTGTGTTACATCATGTTTTTCTCAGGAAAGGGTCATTGACAGCAATTTTGATACACTAAAAGAAATATCAAGAAACATTATTTCCCCCAATGATGCACATTCCTTTAGTTTAATTTATAGCATTTGTCCTGCCAATATTTTGGAACATATGTACCACATGAAGACTTTTGCAGAAATTATTTTGATTTAATTCATAATTGCAATTTAATTTGCAAAATGAACAGCTGTATTGCCTGTATTTGCTTAATGTTTTTGCTTACCTCTTTAAAGGTTGCCATTACTTCTAGAGTGGACTATAGAAATGCATCTATTTCTGTGCCAATAAAATAATTACATTTAATAGTTTATACCTTCCAATAATTGATGGCAAATTGTATTAGTAATTATCAGCTCATAACTATCAAAGCTGACAATCATAATTATCAGCTTCAACCATAAAACAAAATTTAAATGTTTCCTGTGTATCTGTAATTAATTAGCTATTCATCTGTCTTTGAGTCCTGGTTGTATAACACAAAATATGTTACCTGACCTTTATACATTTACAACTTAATTACAATATTATACAATATTGCACACTTCATAGCTATTTTTCTTTTACCTTAGATACTGATATTGATTTGATATTTTTCAGACTAAGTTACATGGACAATCTTAGGATCTGTGTGTAAAATCCATGATTAATACTCTTTAATACTGATTAAATATCTTTGTGTCTAATGTTTTTTTGTTTCTTTTGTTTTTCTGTGATGCAGGGTTATCGACGACTGAGTGTGGACATTGAGGCCATGAGAGTGGTCAGGAGAGAAGTGCGGGACAAATGGAAAATTATCCTGGAGAATTTGGGTGAGTGTGTGTTTTTCACAAAGAGTAAGGAAACTGTCTTTGGGATAGAAATTTAGTAATTATCTAAAGCCAAGACAATTACTAATATAATCTTTTGTTCAAGTGTGAATGTACAACTAAATGAAATATCCTTTAATTGTGAATCCAAATAATGAGATCCATAATGCGTGTAAACTGGGGTAAATTGACTTAATATGTTCAGCTTATTGCTTCTGTAGTAGGTCAATTCTACCGAATGCGTGGACCAATGGAATAATGATTCAGAGACACTATTTAAGTACTCTGGTAGGTTGTTGAACGCTCTGAAGTTCTGGCACAAATTTCATAGTGTAAATATGTGTAAGTATAGTGATATGTATGTATGTAGTATGTTACGAGTCAGTGATGTAACAAAGTGTAAGGTAAGATAAGTGTGTGTTAAGGGGTCAGTAATGTAACAGTGTGGAGTGGGTTATGGGTCAGTGGTCTAACAGTATGACATGTTACAGTTCAGTAGTCTCACAGTGTGGAGTCTGTTATGGGGTCAGTGATGTTACAGTGATCAGTGTTACTGGTCAGAGGTGTAGCAGTTTTGTTTGTGTTGCGGGTCAACGGTATAACAGTGCTACAATTAAGTGTGCTACTGGTCAGCGGTGTAACAGTTTTGAGTATGTTATTATCCCTGTACCAACTCTTTCCTTCTCTCTTTTCTAGGATAGCTAATATAGTGTTATTGGTAATCTTCTTCTTCTTTCGGCTGCTCCCTTTAGGGGTCACCACAGCAGATAATCTGCCTCCATCTTGCCCTATCCCTTGCCTCCTCTACTGTTACGCCAACTATCTCCATGTCCACCTTCACTACATCCATAAACCTTCTCTGAGGTCTTCCCTTTCTCCTTCTGCCCAGCAGCTCCATCTCCAACATTATTTGTCTGATAATATAGTCTTATTATATGGCTATATAATGACTTAATAATGGCTATATTTATTACAGAATACTTAACATAATTATTCACTCTCTGCAGGCTTCATGGCTGAGGCAGAATCACTGCTGAACGTGTCTGCAAATGCATCATATGATCGTATGCGAAATGCTGCAGCTGCCCGATCGCTTCTCCAAACGCTTCACTCAGAGACGTCCATCTTCAACAGCAAAGAGCCTCCGCCAGAGAGATATCTCTTCACACTGGTGAGAGACAATGGAGAGAGAAATGGAATTTTATTAATGATCTTATTACTAGAGCACTTATGTGGAAACTTTAATGATAACTGACAAACAATAAACCTTACGCTTCATTCCCCACTTAGATTTTTTTCTTAGACATTCAAAACATTTCACATTAGAACACACAGAAAATGGCATTGTTTTATTGCTGCAAATCTGCCTAAATTCTCTGTTTTCACTCCCCCAGGACCAGTTGATTTATTTGGATGCTGCTGATGAATTTGTGGCTAAGGCTCGTCGTTTTTACCCTCCTAAAGATGATGATGATGAAGAGGAAGATCCTATGGCTATAAACCTACCACTCCTCCTTTCCAGGTTGAATCAGAACATATCTGCAGGAGATGATGATGATGATGATGATGATGATGATGATGATGATGATGAAGGAGGGAGCAGTGAACATGATTAATAACTTTTTCACCTGTACTTTATTAGAACTGCACATCTGCAACAGGACAACTGGTCAGGCTAGTTTAAGAAAGACTAATGTTAAGGTAAGTTTAGATTGAATGTTAGCGAGAACAGCATGTTTTATGGTTTAATTTTTGTGGGCTTGTATTAGGTTTTAAGATAGATATAAGGTGTTAAGATAAGATTATTTATTAAGGCTAGCCTTAAATCTTAATCTAGTTTTAAGGTTAACAATAAGTCTGTATTTAAGACTCTTAAGTGCTTCAGGTTTAAAGCAAGGGCTATTTTTATGACTAGTCTTAAGTCTTAATTTAGTTTTAATGTTAACTGTAAATCTAGATTTTCCAAGATTAGTAATCATTATGTAAGCGGCTAGGACTACTCTTAGCCAGTATGAAAGTCTAGTCATTAAGACTTGTTGGAAGTGTTAAGCTGGTTTTAAGGTTAAGGTTTGTTTTTTGAATGTTAGTTAAGTAAAGGGGTTTGCTTAGGTTAAAGTATTTCATGCTTAATTAATTCCAACCTCATGTAACTCATTCAGCAGTTACTTTTGCATTCTGTACTAAAGGCCAGAATAACTCAAATCAATATGAAAAATTGTGATTGAATCAATAAATAAATATTAAAACATGAACAAGTATAGAGTTGTATGTCATTCATTTCTTAATGCTTGTGTGTTGGTAACTTTGTTTGCTGGTTTGACAAAGAAGATATTTCATTCATTAGAATGTTTTAAATAATGGAACAAAGGAAAACTGCATGCACAAAAATGATGGAATAAGGCAATAATTCCACTGTCTGGAATTTACAAGTGGCCAAAATTGCCAGATCATCCTTGCCCATGAGCAGACTGCAAGATGCAGAAAGTCTCCAACAATCCTTAAATTTTATCATAGAACCAACATGTAGCTCTTCCCACAGTTGAGCTCAACAAGCAGCACGTACCATCAGAAAAACACTGAACAGGTTTGATTTTCAGGTGTGCAAAAGGAAAAACAAAAAGAGCACGACTAAAGTTTGCCAAAGAATACCTAGACAAAAGCAGTGCTTCTGGAACAATGTGCTTTGGACAGATGAATCCAAAGTTGAATTATTTGGGCACAGTAACATAAGACATGTTCGACACAACACACAAACACAGGCAGACAGAGGAGGAAATACTAGCTATTTGGGCATAGAGTGTCCTAACTTTTTCCTCAAGAGATTGTTTCTGTTAATTACATTTTGCAAAATATTAAAAGGCATTTCTTCAGTTGTATGTGTTTATCACCTCCATCTGTCAATAGTTCAAGTGAAAATCAAATGTCCTTAACTTTAAATATGATCAGCTGGTTCATTGGGTGTCCTAACTTTTTCACATTCATTTATTTTTTATATAGTTAAACAAATATGCCTTGATGGCATGTAACAATTTATCAACTTTAACTGTTATATAATACCCTTAAATGTGTATCAGTAGTATTGCAAGGCTGAGTAGTGTAAGAGTGTAAGACTGAGTATTGCTGTGAACGGTACCTTCAGATTTTCTAAATGTGAATTATAAATGCATTCTAAATAAACAACTTACATTTAGACTTTGCACTTTTTTAATGAATGCATTAGAAAATTCACAAAAACTGACAGGCAGTATACTTACATAATAGACAAATAAATAACCAACAATAAATGAAATGATTGAAGAAGGATGAAAACACTTCCTTTAAAGTATATATTACTACTCCAGATCAACAATTAGAAAGAAACATTAATTTAGCCATCAATAGCAAACAAATGCATTAAAATAACATAGCTATAGCATCCAAGGATTATGGTATTGAAATATACATTTCTTTTGTCTATCCTTTCACAATTTTAACATGGCTCTGTGGCTTGAATTAGCTGGCAAAATAATTTGTAAAAATTGTGAAAGGGGTGTGTTGCACGTCCAGCTACAAATGTATATTTACCCAAAATAATGACGAGGTTAACTATATAATATTTTGTCTATATAATAAACTATATAATATGTTGTGAAAAATAGCTTGGTTTTCAAAGAAAACCATGAATGAAGACAAATATCTCTTACTTTAAGAACACTTAAAAAAAATTATATGGATTCCGTCTCTATAAAGCAAAAGCTACATGGTCCATTTTTTAAAATGTTATTATTTCTTGTTAATTGTGACCCAGTTTCTCCTCATTTAAAAGTGCATGTTAGCCTCCAAGTCTACCAAAAAAGGTTTTTTATTTTCAAATTGCACTATTTAGCATGTTTTCACATTTTCAATGCAACAGATTAACACCAATTTTCAGACAAGATTAGAAAAATTTGAAAGATGTATTATGCAAAGGGAATGGAAATTGCTTTATAGGTTTTCTGTTGTGAATTCTTTAAAGGACAGAAATTGGCCACTAGAATTTAATAAGACCAATACAAAGGTTTGCAATCTTATCCAACCAATCAGATTTAAAGATTGTTCTTTTAATGTATTTAATGGTTTAAAAAAAAGCATGTTATTGTTCCATAATATAGAATTGTGAGGTGAATAAATACACGTAAGCATTATTTACCCGACAAGCAAGGCTTGTTTTTGGAAATTAGTCTTTGTAGCATTTTGTAGGAATTTAGATTGAGCAGAGAATCCCTCCAAATGTACCAACTGATAGGAACAGTAAATTGAACAGTATTGTTGTAACACGGACCAGAGTGCGTGTTACACACTGTGCTGTATGGCGTTGCAAAATATGGCAGAAAACAAGAGATTTAGACATGCATTCTTTTAACCATTCAACTCCGAAAGCAGTAATTGCAGATTCTAAATCCATGGCTCTTAACCCCCCTGAAAACACTTGTTATAGCAGTGTTTCCCAACCCTGTTCCTGGAGGCACACCTGCCCTACACATTTTAGCTTTAACCCACCCCTTGCATCTCCGAAGTGCTTGTTAATGAGCTGATTAGTTGAATCAGGTGTGTGGGGAGCAGGGTAAGCTCTAAAACATGCAGAGCAGGTGTGCCTCCAGGAACAGGGTTGGGAAACACTGTGTTATTGAACTCAGAGCTCGTTTCTGCTTTATGTGTCAGACTTTTATTTTGAATTTTTTCCGCCTCTGTGATGAACAGTCCGGGTGACTGCAGGAATCATTTCAGTTCCACAACAGAGTGAACACAGTTACTGTATTAAGGTGTTAATTCTTTTGATCAGGTTTAATACTTTACAAGATCAACGAAGGTGAGGGAAACAGGACATGTTGGCTTCAGCGACACTGGAGAGTGAGACTCTGGCCTGGTCGTGGTTTTGTTTACGTAGTTCTGTAAACTGAGCCTGCAGGACAAATGAGCTAAATAACTGATGTCTGAATTACTGAATACGAATTATTGTCAACTTAAGAACTAAAGAGGTAGTTTTTAATCATATGAAGCTGCTTTTTATTGCATATTTTCACTGTTTCTAACAGCGTATTTCTCTCTGGTCCTGATTGAGCTTACTTGACCATGGAAGTCAAAGTTTAAAAGTGGAGCTCTGTTATTATTGCAATAGAAAGCCAATAAAATGTTCCTCCAGTGGAATGTGCTCCACTGATTTAAGCTTTGATATTATAAACAGTAACAATGGCTCTCAGACAAATAATCATCTCCTTAACAAAGTTATGGTTCAGGATCAGGACTAAACCTCTGACATGGAGTGGCCACGTGTTATAAAGTGCTTAAGAGAGTTTTGTTTGTCACAGACAGGAGAAGCTGGGTCCATTTACACAGGGAAATGCATGGCTGAGAGACAAGCTGTGCAGAAACACCATTTCACAACCATAACCTGATCTCACAGTTTACAACAGTGGCATGTAGTTGTGGGCATACCTAATAACTTACAGTTCAGGAAAATATACCAGTCAAATCGTAGCTGTTCCCCACACTGATATGTATTCCATGTGGTCAGAATGGTGGGCCGGTAGGGTGCAATCAATCAGATTGTTGTGTCCCTTAAATCAATCTTTCTTTCTTTCTTTCTTTCTTTCTTTCTTTCTTTCTTTCTTTCTTTCTTTCTTTCTTTCTTTCTTTTCCTTTCTTTCCTTTCTTTCTTTCCTCTTTCCTTTCTTTCTTTTTCTCTCTCTCTCTCTCTCCCCCTCCCTCCCTCCCTCCTATCAAATTATACATAACCTTTTTTCCAACTGCCCTCTCCTGTTCTATTTGGAGCTCAAATTGTACTTATACACTAGACTAAATAGGCAGATATATGTAAACATAGTTATGGACAAAAGGCTGTACTAGACCCAGGAAACAGTTTACATTACTAAATTGTGTGAGGGGTGAAACTGTTTTGACGTTCTTTAATGTCTTTGTGGGATATGTTTGTAGTTTAACATTCTTTTATTTACCAAAAAAATTGAAATGTATTCATAGGAGACAGTCATACATGCCAGATGTTCTCTTTAGGAGATCCTAGGCTATTCATATATGTATTCATTTGCAATGTAAAAATTGTAATATTTTTGGTTTATTTATTTTTTTACTTACAAGTTTTTATTTTAACTGCCTGCAAAATGCAGATCTTGGCTTCTAAGAGTTAAAGTGTCCCAAAGTAATCAGATTGTTCCAGTGGATGTTATTTTAGCTGAAACTGATAATTATGATAACTAATAATTTTGCTATTTTAGTTTACATGCCGATCCAGGTAGAAACATAAAAATTCCAGGATCATCAAAATCCTAAATATCATTGGAGAACATGAAAGTGTTGTGTGCAATCAAAGAAATATACAAATGCAGCTGACACCTTTCACTGCTTGAAAATGAACAAGTGCCTTATGTTAAATAAAGAGTGAATAGAACTTTCCTCTCCATGTTCTAGGGGCTGTGTGCGAGTGGATGTTGGGGTTGAGAACCCTCTTTGGCCTTGGTCTCCTCGTGACATCACGGGGGGTATCTGTCCTTGCCCACAGAGTAACACATGCACATGTGTGTGAAAATACCTACAGCGCGTCACCTGCTAGAGAGGCATGCACAATGGCCAACACCATCAAATATTTAGGGTATGTGTGACACAGTGAATTTCACATCAGAACATTTGTGCTGGCTGACCTGGGTATCATGGTGTTAAAAAAAAAAAACATTTTGGTAAAAGAAAAACAGATTAATCACTGACCCCAATTGCAGTCAATCACCCAAGACATTGGGTGATTGCTCACAAACACTGTTCTTAAACTATCATCAGTCTGTTGTATTCTTCTTCAGTTTCCTGTGGCAGATGTTATGCTAACACTGCTGATAAATACTGTCCTTATATAGTTACCAATATGATGTGTTGTTCTTTAAATTGCTATGGCAGATGCTAGGCTGACATTGCTAACAAATATTATACTTTGACTATAATAGTAATGACCAGAATACATAAGAAATATGATCTGACTGCTCAAACTGTTGAAACTGAGGCAAATGTACAGAAATTTAGTTTGAATATAAGTTATCTATACACATTGCTAATGGTGCTCTGTAGTCTATCATAGATTACCGAACAAAGTTGAGGGAAGCATGTTATTATGTAGTCAAGCTAATGGGGCAAACTGCATTATGACTGTAGTTACCCTACAGTCAAATTATTTATGACTGTAGTTTCTCTTTTATTGAAACCAACACATAGACTGTCGGGTTGTGACGTGTGTGCATGCATACAGGCAAGAAGAAGCTCAGCACATCGATGAGGAGCTCTTTTCAGAGTACAGCTTCAGTGTGGATCAGTTAATGGAACTTGCTGGACTTAGCTGTGCTACAGCCATTACAAAGGTAAAAAACTGATTTTACACCTTCAGCAAAATAGTATTAACCTATGTTTTATGCTGTATATATGTGCTTACGGATCCTTATATAATAAAATGTAAATTACTTAACTTTAGTGTCTTCAAATAATCAGAAATCTGTGATCTGTTGGCCTATTGTGCAATTGATTGTAAATGACCACTTCTTCTTCAGTTCTTTTCTCTTTATCTATCACTATTAAAATTTCAGTATTGCTTTCTATGCTGTAAAGCTCAGTCATTATGTGAACCATATGAACATTATAGAGCATTTTTTGAATTAAGTTGTAGAAGCTATATCACCCCATACATTTCCTCTAATATATGAAAGTCTGTCAGACTGTGACTGTGTGGATTATGTACATTAAATTGAGTTTTAAATCATCTCTATTGTAGAATCAAATAATACATCAAAGCATGCATTTATCTATTTTTTTTTACATGTTCTTTATAGACTTTTCATGTGTTTCCTGCATGTATGCCTCTCAGGGTTATCCCTTGCAGTCACTGATCAAAAGTCCACCCAGAGTTTTGGTGATTTGTGGTCCAGGCAATAATGGAGGAGACGGGCTGGTGTGTGCTCGACATCTAAAATTATTTGTGAGTATTTCTGTTTCTTTATAGAAGCTCTCTCTTTTCTTTGCTTTGGAGTACAGTAAAATCATTAAAAAGCTGTATTAGATTTCTGTTGCACAGGAGTGATGAGGACAATGTTTCCATTAAGAGTTAGATGTTCATGTGTAGTTCTAGATTAAAAAGATATACAGTGAGATATCCAGAACGTAATCACAGCACTTCTCTTTTTCCACATTTTGTGTTATAGCCTTATTCCAGAATCGATTCATTTCATTTTGTCCCTCAGAGTGCAATAACTCATTATGACAAAGTGAGACACATTTGATTGAAATCTTTGCACATTTATTAAAAAAAAAATATAGCCTCTACATAGGTATTCACAGCTTTTGTTGCACCTTTGGCAGCAATTACAGCCTCAAGTCCTTTTGAGTATGATGTTACAAGCTTGGCACACCTGTTTTTGTGAGGTTTCTCCTTCTCAAGCTCTCAGGCTCCATCAGATTGGATGGGAAACTTTGGTGCACAGCCATTGTTGGATAGCTCCAGAGATTTTTCAAGTCTGGGATGGGTCACTCAAGGACATTCATAGACTTGTGCCAAAGCCACTCCTTTGTTATTTTGGCTGTATGCTTAGGGTTGTTGTCCTGTTGAAAGATAAACCTTTGTCCCAGTCTGAGTTCCAGAGCAGTCTGGAGCAGGTTATCATCAAGGATGTCTCTGTGCAGTCATCTTTCTCTCAACCCTCACTAGTCTACCAGAAAAACATCCCCACAGCATGATGCTGCCACCTCCATGCTACACTGTAGAAATGATATTGGCTATGTGATGAGCAGTAACTAGTGTCCTCCAAACATGATGCTTGGCATTAAGGCCAAAGTGTTCAATCCTTGTTTCGTCAGACAAGATAATTTAGTTTCTCATAGTCTGAGAGTCTGAGAGAACTGGGTTCTTGGTCACCTCCCTGATTAAGCCCCTTTTACCAAAATCACTCAGTTTGGCCAGGCAGCCAGTTCTAGAAAGAGTCCTGGTGGTTCCAAACGTCTTCCATTATTGAGAGAAAAAAATTGTTAAATCAGTGAGGCTGTTGCATAATTAAATATGCAAAAAGTGAAGTGCTGTGAATACATTCTGGATGCACTGTATAATTTGTTTACAGTTATATTTATCTACTTATCTAAATATTTCAACATTAAATTGCATATACACTTGCATACTGCCATCTTTATCATGTCTAAATGTGTGATGAATGGTGTCAAATAAATAATGTGCTTTGAGCAGATTCTTATTAATCTGTGTGCATTTAACCCACAGGGATATGAGCCCTCTCTTTTGTATCCAAAACGGCCAAACAAACAGCTCTTCCAGAATTTGACCACTCAGTGTGAGAAGATGGAAATACCTCTTCTGTCTGGAATGCCCGAGGTAACACATTAACCACATTAGAGCCACCATTGGTTGAATGAATCACAATCACATCAACTTATCTTCACTGTTATAAGAAAATAGGAAAAATATTTTGGTACACAATTTTATTCCAAATCATTTTACACTCAGATGCATATTGTTGATGAGAGACTGTGGTTTAACTAAACGTCTTCTGGGATTTTCTGACACATTTTTTATACAGTATTAAAGTATGAAACCATGAAACCATAAATATATACAGTTGCAGGACCTCTTGTAGAAGTACCTGGATTTTTTCATTGTTTCTAAGTAAAATGTGGTCTAATGAGATCACAATTATAGACAATCAGAATATAACTAAACTAAAAATCTAAAGAATTGTACTGTTTATGTATTTCCATGAGCACACTGGAGTAAACCTCTACAGTGCACACTTGAAAAAGTAAACCATCCTCTGTGTTACTGATTTCACCATGTGTTAATTTCAACTGATATTTAATTAAGGAGATGATAATGGAAGTGTGAGTTTCACAGGCTTAGTTACTTGCATATCTAATTTTCTGGTTAGTATGAACCATGTTTCTAATCCAAAGAGCTTTCAGAAGATGTTATGTTAATGCATTAAACTGGAAAATATTTGTAGCTTTCCTAGACCTGGGTGTGCATGAATCCAGTTTGACAAACTGCCTATAAATTCCAAACTGTTGCTCTTGTTGCTAGCAGTCTGAAAGAGCTGAGAAGCAATTTCCATTACAGCAAAATACCTACAGAAGAATCTACACTGAAAATAATTGTTCATAGAAAAACATCATGAAGTTCATCATGCTTGCTGCTAAAGAGGATCTACAGTTTATTGAATTCAGAAGTTCACTTACTTTTTCTAGTCTGCACTGAGGGTGTTTACTCAATGTGCTCAATTAAAGACACAGACAGTACACATTTTGTGTCTTAATAGTGTAGTAATACTGTATTTGACTATATCTGTGAGTTACATTATCAGACCAAATCAAATCAAAATTTATTTTTATAGCGCTCTTCACAACTGAAGTTGTCACAGAGCAGCTTCACAGAAATTAAATAAATAAATAAATAAATAAATAAATAAATAAATAAATAAATAAGAGGTTAAAACAGAAACAGAAAGTATAAATGACAGATCCCCTAGTGAGCAAGCCACATGGACCACATTTTACTATTAATCAACACAGTAATTCAGGTATTTCAAGTGAGTTTTACTAACCTTTACTTCCTGAATGTGCAGTAATATATATGCGCAGTAGTATAAAAGTCTATTTATGTAACATCTGATTTCCAGTCAAAAATGTAATTTAAAATGTATTCAGTTTTCAGCATCAGTAGAAGAAAGCAGAAAACTAAAAATAAAGAGCTCGTACTTAATGTCCTTTTTGACTGGTAGTGAAATAAAATTTTTGCTCAGCACTGTATGTGAATTTAGGCCAGTATCAGTTTAGAATTTAAATGTTTTTTAATATTAGTATTGTAGACTGAAATCCCTTTTGGCAAGCAATCTCACTGATGGTTTAAGGGGGAGCTGAAGACTAGAAACCAGTTTGTATTTTTTCTTCTGTTTGTCATTTAGGCTGATGAAATTGATGAAGTCTATAACATGGTGATCGACGCCATCTTTGGCTTCAGCTTTAAAGGTGCAGTGCGAGAGCCTTTTGGGAACATTTTATCCACACTGAAAAAGGTCACCGTTCCAATCGCTAGTGTGGACATTCCTTCAGGTCAGTCAGTCAAACAGAATACCAGTCAAATTTGCTGCCTACTTATGCCCACAAGCCACATGATATAATTGCTGGCACCGTGCATGCAGTAAGCAGCAGTACTGTTTCTGTTTCTCTAGGCTGGGATGTGGAACTTGGCGGCCCTGAAGGGATCCGGCCTGACATGCTGATCTCCCTCACTGCCCCCAAAAAAGCAGCAGAGCACTTTAAAGGACGCTTTCATTATCTGGGGGGACGGTTTGTCCCTCCTGCACTGGAGAAGAAATACAACTTGAACCTGCCGCAGTACCCAGGCACTGAGTGTGTGTACCAGCTGAACTGAGGGTGGTTTGTTTTTGTTTGAATGTCATTAAAAGTCACAGCCTGGCCCGAGCATTAAATGTGTGTGTTATTGTACAGTAATGTTGAGTTGAATAAACTCACCTTGTGAATTGGAATATCTGGTGACAGGCAAATATTAGACACCCGTGTTGGAAATGGCTTCCTGAAAATGCAATGATATCTTTATATAGTCTTCTCCTCCTTGGTGGGTCAATAATTAAAATGTTCAAAGTGACAGGCAGCTGCTTAGATGTGCCAGCTACTGTTGGTTTTTGGATCACCCGACTTTTCCTAATAATGACTGAACAAGCCATAACCCTAACAAGATCATTAAGACCTTGGAATTCAGATCTAAGACCTTGGAAGTCCTTTTGCATGAGGATCTTTTCTTTATACCGTAAAATTGTTCAAGAATTGTACACTAATTTAATCAGTTTTATAGTTTCATTTTTAATTTCATGCCTTTAGTAGATCACTTCATCTTCTTTAACTTAATTATTCACAGTAACAGAAGAGTTGAGCAGTTTTTTGCAGAATGAGAGCGTACCTATACAGTTTGTGATACTATTACCAATTTTAAAACATTCAATCATCTAAAAACGAGTAAAAATGATTTTTTTGTTCAATGCATAAGACCATCATAATGTGCTTAAATGATCACTGACGTGAGATTAGCTGATCACTGAGGCAGGTGACTTGATACAGCCCAGCTCTCCTTGTAATGACACATGCAGTTGGTCTGTGTTATAGAAGTACAGGTGACATCCACGATGTACGATGTTGTAATTTTATGTAACTAGCCACCAGTCGCTGTCAGTGAAGAACATGACAGCTGAGTTGCCTAAAGCAGCCCAGGGAGAATCCAAATTAAAATTGAATGAAGTACAAGTCCGTTTGGTTGAGACATTAACATTAAATGATTGCTGCTGCTTCTCAGGAATCGTGTACTTCGTCAACATTTGATGATCTTTGCAGAGTTGATCTTCAACATCAGTTAAAAAATAAATAATTTCAGTTAAACAATTCAGAGTCAAATATTTCAACAAAATATTGTATAAAACCAGTCAACAATAAATGAAGCATTCATAAAAAGCCATAACATAATAAAAATAAACTAAAAATACATCACCAGACATATAACATAATGTTACAATCATAAACAGTTCACACCAATAAATCCATATCAAACCAAAACCAATTCAATCCACAATTACAGTGAATCAGCAGATATCACACAGACAAACCTCACTACTGTCAATGGAACTCTGCTGTAAATGGTTTGAAGAGTTGTTTCCTGTGGCCGTTACAGATTTTTACAGCAGGTTTTGTGGCTTTCTTGAACTTCAGCATTCGGGCCCATCTGCCCCAGGGTCACTGCACTAATAGAGCCACGGGTCACCTCTCGGCTTGCCACTTTCTTATGGATTGCTTGGGGAAAAGAAAACAAAAAATATATATATATACAATTAATTAATATATAATTTATACAGTTTCTAATTTATACAGTAATATAAGCAATGATTAATATGTAAATAATTACAAGTAATTTTATATGTACAATTTGCAAGTATATTGCTGCTTATACAAAAACTCCCAGCAGGCGACCAATAGAGCTCCAATTAAATATTACTTAATCAGTAGACTTTAAAGGGCTACTATCTTGGAATACTGAATTCCTCTTGATTTACTGAAATAAAGATATTTAAAGTTATAAGTAAATATTACAATAATATGATATATTTTTTAATTATTTAAATTTCCAAATTTACTCAGCCCATATAGTTCATATGATATCTCCATGAACAACAGGTCCATATAGTCCATATGTTGTGACTATCACACAAAAAACCTATAGATTTTATTCCAAATCATTTTGGAGCATTTCTATTTGTCCAATTATAAAGAGTAAACACAATGTAAAGGATATTGTTTGGTTTTTAATAAAAAAAAAAATCATGTAATTCAAAACAAGTCAGAGAAGTACTTTTGATATAAAGTTTTGGTGTTTTTTATGATCTATAAAACTAGCTTGCAATCCAATAGCCAGTCTATCAGGGAGAGTATACATTGCACAAATGTTCATCCAATTTCTAAACCTGGATCGCTTTTACTTACTGTTACTGATCTCATTTTCAATTAATATGTGCTGATTACATTACCTTGCATCAATCAGTGCTAAAGAAAAAGTTTATACTAGACATTTCTAGACACCCCCACCTGTTAGAACCTGGAGAAAGGCACTTTCCACATTGGTTGATTCGAGTGCTGATGTCTCCATGAACAACAGGTCTTTACTCTCTGCATGATAAGAAATGGCTCAAATTAAAAACTGCTCAATAGGATTACTGCACAAAGTTGATCGTTAGAATTTACTACAAATTTTCCAGTATCCAATGGGAACTCTATCTACTATTAGATATTTAGTATTCACTGTTAATTGTTCAGTACTATAACCTATTTAGTATATAATAAAAATATTCAGTATCAACTATGATAAACTATATGGCCAAAAATTTTGCCTGAATTCAATGACAGTTTCATTCAGTGTTTTGTCCCAAAACATTTGTCTATATTCAGTCAGATATTTAGTATCTAATATCAATTACGAATTTCTACTATTAATAAATATTATTTTATCCAAAAAAGTGATACCACTAATGTAAAGCTCTGAACAATTCATGCTTCTCTCAGAGATACTTTGTAAACAGGAGAACTGTGCAATAACTATATGTCTTTTACATACATATACCAGCATGTCAAATTAGCTGTGCTATGTTCTCTACCCTTCATACATTTTTTGCTCAGAATAAAATGTCAATTTACCTGCAAAATTGTTTGCTTCTTCTGTTGGTACAGTGCGCTGGATAGCAAGGTCACTCTTGTTGCCCACAAGCATGACCACAATGTGTGGATCAGCATGGTCATATAGTTCTTTTAGCCATCGCTCTACATATTCATATGTGAGGTGCTTGGTGATGTCGTAAACCAAGAGAGCCCCCACCGCTCCCCTGTAATACCTACAAGAACAAGAGATTTCACTTTAATTTGCAAGTATATTGCTGCTTATACAAAATCTACCAGCAGGCAACCAATAGCTCCAATTAAATATTGATGCAGCCTGATATATAACTAATTTAGTTATATATCAGGCTGCATCATTTGTTGCTGAAGTATAATTGCAAAAAATCAGAAAACCACCACTCATCTGATATCAAAGCTTAACTGGGATGCTGTAATAATAATCTATATGTTACATCTGTTGATTACTGGGGTGCTACTTGTCATGTTACTTAGGACCAAGTCATAAAATACTGTGAATTTACATTATATTATTGAGGAACTAGTGGTAGATTACTGATGACCTACATGCAAAATTACTGGGGTGCTACATATCATATCACTGAAGACCTAGTTTAGATTACTGGAGATTAACATAATACACTACTGAGGACATCATGTTAGGTTACTGAAGATCTACATGTTATGTGAGGAAAAGAACAAACTAACAGAAGGACCACTCAAAGTGGGTCAAAATGCAGATGCTAACCCATGTCCATTATCAAATGCACCTACAATAAACATGTGAAATTTCAGTTTCAGCAATGGAAGAAGGTTGCCAAGTCCTGATATAATTTACATCCTTTGGACAGCCAGGTGAGTGTAGAATAATTGAGGACCAGATGTTATATCACTGAGGACCTAGTGCTAGATCATTGGGAACCTGTTTGTTAGATTACTGAGGATCTATATGTTATATTGCTGAATAACTAGTGTTCTGGGATCTATATATTACAATATTGAGGTCCCAGTACATGTTCTGTTGCAATGTTCCCACCAGCAACTTTGCACATCAGGCTTTCAACCTCATTATAGAGAAAAATGAAAAAAATAAATGCCCTTCTCATATAATTCAGTAATACCTAAATGAACATGTTATAAGAGTGAGATTGGACCTGTTGACAAGTTATGGTTAGGCAGGTTAAATCTTCATTTAGTAACTAAAACACAATGAATTCTTTTGACACCATTTGCTTCAGTGGCCTTTTACAGATTTAGTAAGATCATAATTCTTTTCTATGATTGAGAGCTAATTTGCTGATCTGCATGGACTCACGCTGATGTGATAGCCCGGTATCGCTCCAGTCCAGCTGTATCCCAGATCTGAGCTTTAATGGTCACTGTGTCCAGCTGGATGGTACGTGTGCTGAATTCCACTCCAATGGTGGTGCGGCTGTCATGATTAAACTCATTTTTGGTGAATCTGGACAGCAAGTTGCTCTTTCCAACCCCAGATTCCCCAATTAACACAACTGAAGAGTCAGAGACAGACAAAGGGAGGAAGAAAGAGAGAGAAAAAAAAAAAAAAAAAAAATATATATATATATATATATATATATCACTTTTAGATCATGACATTATGTCTGTCTTTACCTACAGCTATTAAAATGTGAAAATCTCTTTAATATGCCAAAAGAAATGAATAAATATTTAAAGGAGATTTCACATACATGGAATAAGCAAATGAACACAACAATCTTTAAGTCTTAAAGCAGTGAGTTCTGGATAAAATATGTAGAGATCAAGCTCAGAAACAGCCACCTTACCTTTGAAAACAAAGTTGTAGCCTAAATCTGTCCCCATATTTACTTTTCACGGTAAATTAGGGTTAGTTAAAAAAAGTTCTCTGCTGCTCCAGCTGGGAGGCAAAATGTAGAGTAAGAGTCAGGCTGGTAAACTATCAGTTTTCTGGTCAAAGTTTAGATTCCATGCTGTAAAAGTCTTCCTTGAGTTCCTAAGACCTAAATAGTGGGGCAGCTAAGCTGGAGGAACAGGTTAAACCAGCCACCACACAATGTCTATGGGAGTGACAAAATCACATCCATTCAGTCTTGGCTCCAAATTCATCAACAGATGTAGGTGTGTCTGTAAGTTGCATAATGACACAGCTGGAAGTACACTTCCACAGTGCTTCTCATTACTAAACACATTCATAGTATACTATTGTATCACTGGTGATTTTCAAAATGTCATTAGTGTAATAAGTACATCAGTATGTGTGTGTATGTATATATGAAACTATAATGAAACTGAAACACCTGTCATTTTATTGTGGGAGGTTTCATGGCTTAATTGGAGCAGCCTGGTGGCCAATCTTCATTAATTGCACATTACACCAGTAAGAGCAGAGTGTGAAGGTTCAATTAGCAGGTAAGAGCACAGTTTTGCTCAAAATATTGCAATGCACACAACATTATGGGTGACATACCAGAGTTCAAAAGATGACAAATTGTTGATGCACATCTTGCTGGTGCATCTAGGACCAAGACAGTAAGTCTTTGTGATGTATCAAGTGCCACAGAATCCAGGGTACCTGGATGTCAGCATATCACCAAGAAGGACCAACCACATTCAACAGGATTAACTGTGGACGCAAGAGGAAGCTGTCTGAAAAATGAATTGACGATGTGTTGGCCGCAAAAAAATGTCAGAGTACACCATACTAATAAATTATTGTGGTCTAAAACCAGGTCCAACCCATGTACTTGCAAATGAAAGTGAAATCTCTTGTTCTTGTAGGTATTACAGGGGAGCAGTGCCAAATACTAAATGTATTTAAACTTTTGACTTTGAAGAAAGTAATAAAAATTACCTTAAAAAATTCTCTTTCATTATTCTGGCAGTTAGCATAATTTTGGTAATCCTAATTGACCTAAAACAGTTTATTCTGATTTCAGGTGAGACAATGAGAAAAAACATTTACATTTACATTTGTGGCATTTAGCAGACGCCCTTATCCAGAGCGACTTACAAAAGTGCTTTGCTGTTTACTTAGAACATCCTTAGCTAGTAGATAAGGCTGGAATCTAGAGATTCCACACATTTAGACCGTGTTGAAACAAGTCTTTATGGAGTTAAGTACTCCTGAAACAGATGAGTCTTCAGTCTGCGTTTGAAGACATTGAGGGACTCGGCTGTTCGGACTCCCAGGGGAAGTTCGTTCCACCATTTTGGTGCCAGAACAGAAAAGAGTCTGGATGCATGTTTACCTTGCATCCTGAGGGATGGTGGGTCAAGCCGAGCTGTACTTGAAGCTCGAAGGGCTCTTGGTGCAGCTCGAGTTTTGACCATTGCCATCATGTATGGAGGGGCTGGTCCATGTTTGGCTTTGTAGGTCAGCATCAAGGTTTTGAATCTGATGCGGGCAGCTACAGGGAGCCAATGAAGGGAACGCAGCAGAGGAGTTACATGACTGAATTTATGAACATTGAAGACGAGCCGCGCTGCTGCATTCTGGATGAGTTGCAATGGTCTGATGGTCCGCATAGGAAGGCCAGCCAATAGGGAGTTGCAGTAGTCTAGTCTTGAAATGACAAGAGACTGAACAAGCACCTGAGTGGCCTCTCTAGACAGAAAAGGTCGAATTCTCCTAATGTTGTAAAGGAGAAATCTGCAGGACCGAGTCAGATTTGCAACATGAGCTGAGAATGATAACTGGTCATCCACTACTACACCAAGACTGCGTGCTTCAGCAGATGGAGTGACCAGTGAGTTCTCAAGGGAAATGGTAAGGTCAGGATGAGGACCAGTGCTACCAGGAATGAAT
Organism: Acestrorhynchus altus; assembly: GCA_034509495.1. Lineage (NCBI taxonomy): Eukaryota > Metazoa > Chordata > Actinopteri > Characiformes > Acestrorhynchidae > Acestrorhynchus > Acestrorhynchus altus. The sequence continues at coordinate 16,363,694 of CM067505.1, forward strand.
AGCAGTTCGGTCTTGCTGGGGTTGAGTTTGAGGTGATGGGCTGCCATCCATGATGAGACATCAGAGAGGCAAGCTGAGATCCGGGATGAGACCTGGGTGTCGGAAGGTGGGAAAGAGAGGATGAGTTGAGTGTCGTCAGCATAGCAATGGTAAGTAAAACCATGAGAAGATATTACTTTACCAAGAGAAGTAGTGTAGAGAGAAAAGAGAAGAGGACCAAGGACTGACCCTTGAGGAACACCGGTGGATAGTCTGTGTGGAGCTGATGTGGCTCCCTGCCATGTGACCTGGTAAGAACGCTCTTCCAGGTATGATGTAAACCATTGTAATGCAGAACCAGTGATTCCAAGGCTACCGAGGATTGACAGGAGGATCTTGTGATCTACTGTATCAAAGGCTGCAGAGAGGTCGAGGAGAATTACAACAGATGATAGTTTGGCTGATCTAGCAGCATGGAGTTTCTCAGTGACCGCAATGAGAGCAGTCTCTGTTGAGTGTGCCGGTTTGAAGCCAGATTGGTTTGGATCCTGTAGATTGTTTTGATTGAGAAAGAGAGATAGCTGATTGTAGACAGATCGTTCGAGGATTTTTGAGAGGAAGGAGAGCAGTGATATTGGTCTATAATTGCTAATGTTTGAACCATCAAGAGTTGGCTTTTTCAAAATTGGGACCACTCTGGCAGTTTTGAAAGTAGATGGAACATGACCAGATGAAAGAGAGCTGTTTATGATGAAGGTAATGAAAGGAAGGAGGTCAGGAGCAATAGTCTGGAATAGAGAGGAAGGGATAGGGTCAAGGGGACAGGTGGTTGGATTGTTGGATGTGAGAAGATGAAGGATGTCAGCTGTGGAAAGTGGAGAGAAAGAGGAAAGAGATGCAGGAGGAGAAGGGTGCCTGGTGGGAGGAGTAGAAGTTGGTGGAAGGGAGGGTGGGAAGGATTGGCAGATCTTATCAACCTTTTCTTCAAAGAAGGTGACAAAATCTTCTGGGGTGAGGGTGGTTGGAGCAGGGGGGGTAGGAGGGTTTAGGAGAGAAGAGAAGACAGAGAAGAGCTTACGTGGATCAGATGCCGATGCTTCCAGTCTCTCCTTGTAAAATGATGATTTGGCAGTGGTTACTTCCACTGAAAATCGCGAAAGGAGAGCCCTGTAAGCAGCGAGATCGGATTCCTGTTGCGTTTTCCTCCACTTTCTTTCAGCTAATCTCAACTCTCTTCGGTTGTTGCGCAGAACCTCTGTCAACCACAGGGAAGGTCTGGAGGTTCTTGCAGGTCTTTGAGAGAGAGGACAGAGAAGGTTGACTGAAGAGGAGATGGATGAAAGGAAAGTGTTTGTCGCACTTTCCAGTGGAAGGGAGGAGAAGGAATCAGGATGTGGAAGGGTTGTTAGAATAGTGGAGGTAAGAGAGGATGGGGAGAGAGTGTGGAGGTTACGATGAGGGGTGGAAGAAGTTGGGGGGACAACATGTGGAAAAGAGGGGAGGGAGAGCATGAAGGACATGAGGTGATGGTCAGAAAGGTCAAGGGGAGTAACTGTCAGATCCAAGGCAGGGACAGGTCTGCTAAAGATTAGATCCAATGCGTTGCCTGCCCTGTGCGTTGGACCAGACTGGTTAAAGGTGAGGTCAAAAGAAGAAAGAAGTTGGAGGAGACATGATGACTGCAGTTTCTCAGATGGAAGGTTGAAATCACCAATTAGAATGAGTGAAGTCTCAACAGAAAGACTGCTCAGGAGAGTATCCAATTCATCAATGAAATTGCCCAATGGGCCAGGAGGTCGATAGAGAACAATGATGTGGAATTTAGTCGGAAAAGATACTGCAACAGCATGGAATTCAAAGGAGGAAATATCAAGATGTGAGAGTGTGAGGGGAGCCGATCGCCACCCCCGAGAGACAAGCAAGCCTGTGCCTCCACCTCTACCAACCCTTCGTGTAGAATGAGAGAAGGTAAAGGCAGAGGACAAGGCAGCTGGAGTTGCAGTGTTCTCAGGGGTGATCCATGTTTCTGTCAGAGCCAAGAAGTCCAGAGATCGTGCAGATGCCAGGGCTGAGATAAAGTCAGCTTTCTGTACTGCTGACTGGCAATTCCAAAGCCCCCCAGATACCATCACCTGAGAATCTGATGAAGCAGGCGGGTAAATGAGGTTATTGGTATTGCGATTTCTGTTACTGCGGTAACGTCTTCTAGTGTGGCAGGATGTAAAGACTGGGATGGGAAAACACATGTTGAAACTAGAGGTTTCTATAAATTGTCAACTCTAAAATTCTATCATCAAACCGCTACTGTAGCGGATATCCCTTCAATTTATCGAGAATTGCAGTCTGGAACTCCGCCCCTGCAATTACCACCTTAACTAACCCGAAACCACACCTGATTTCAACTAACAGGATAGGTACACGGTTAGATAAGACAGACTAAAGTTCCTACAGAGTCTAATTAAGTAAAATCCAGAGAAAACAGCCTAACCTTACAAGCAGAGAAGAAAGATTCTAAGCACAAGAAACTGCAAGCACACTCACATGTGTCTTTTTATATAGTGTATGTAAATTTCTGGTTTCAAATATATATATATATATATATATATATATATATATACTTAAAAGAACATTGCTGCACATCAGTCTAAATCCACTGGATCTGATAGGTGGTTTTCAATAGATTATATGTTGTAGATGATTTTAGTGAATGCTTCATGCAATATCAAGGGGGTGTACATATATTTTGGCTAAGCTGTAGCTTATAAGAAATTAGATAATGATCTGAAATGGCTGAGGTTTAAGTTATCTATGCCATCAGCCAGGGTCAGAAACAAATCCAGGGTGTGATTAGAGTAAAGTGTTTGCCTGGTTACATTCTGGATAATACCTACTGAGTCTAGGATTGAGATAAACACCGTTTTAATGGATCATCTACCTTCTCAAAGTGAATTTTACAATTATTATCTGTTACAATTATTAATTAATCACTGCACACTGCTAAGTCTGCAGCAAAGTCACCAAATTCTCTTAAAAACTGATTAGGGACTTGGTGGTCTATAAACATTAATTAATGGCAGTGCATTATTGTTTGTGGACAGATTAGTTATGTTAATAGACAAAATCTCAAATGAAGTGGTGTTATGTTTCTGATTAATATCTAAAATATTTAGATTATAAATATATATAATTATACAGAAGAATATGTATAAATTAAACAGACTCCACCTCCCTGGTAGTCTTAGACTCTGCACATAATTACAACCTTCAAGGTGGCTTCGTTTAGTGCCAGCTGTTCATCAGGTTATAATTTCATTCACAATGACTGCCTTTGAATTGAGTGATCTAATATTGAGTAAACTAATCTTTAGGTTTAAGGTGTTACTTTTGCAAGGCTCTGGTTTGTCAGTATCTTTTAAAGCAATTCTGCTGATAAATAAAAGTTATTTAAATAAAAGATAAAATATCTTTAACTGGGCTAAAGATTTTAAAACAACAGTGTTAGTTTATTAGTTATTGAGTAAATCATTGTTCAATGGAATCAGTGCAGGAATTCTAATAAAATATAAGGTGCGCAGCCATCCTCATCTATGCTCACACTACAGCCAGGTTTGTTAATAACCACAAAGAGAAATGTATTGTAGAAAACTAATATCTGTTTTGTTTCAAACGTTTGTGATTGAAGACTTTTATCAGCACCGGAAAGAGAGAAGCTCAAACTTCCGTTTCCGCGAGCGCGTCGTTCACCATGGCGGCGGGTCCGATATCAGAGAGAAACCAGGGTGAGATTAATGAATATATATTTAATATCATACAGAAGACTTTATTAAATACATAAACTCTCAACCAGGCTTTCAGAACTCGTGCCCTTTGTCCCTCCGTGATATACATGTCAATGCACGTTTCTTTTCTCTGATCTGTTGAATGTCTAAAGCAGTTCATTCGTTAATGCCTCGCTGATTCTGTGTTTCTGTGCAGACTGTTTAAAGTCTAGATCAGAGATCAAAACTTTTTCTTGTTTGGGAAATTTTGCAGACCCCAACTTAAGCATCATGCTCCGAACTCTAATTTGACAATTTCTTCCTTCCATCATTAATTCATTCATTCATTCATTCATTGTTAAATGTAGTCTTTAGTGCACATGAATTAAAACATTTTGGAAAACAATAAAAAGCCTAATGTAGTTGTGACTTAAACTATGAAAATTTCAGTGAGCTTCAAAGATTTATTGATCAGGTACTGCGTTGGGCTTTTAGATATTGCAGGTTAATTTCTGTGGACTATAAAATGTAATATTGTAAGTGATATATTTTGCTCTTGTTCTTCTATATAAATAAATGGTTTTCCTGTTTTTTCTTCACACAGATGCAACAGTATATGTAGGCGGGCTTGATGAAAAGGTGTCAGAGCCCCTGTTGTGGGAACTCTTTCTTCAAGCTGGACCAGTAGTTAACACACACATGCCCAAAGACAGAGTTACAGGGCAACATCAGGGTGAGTGCAGTACACTGACACACAGCTTGTGGATTGTGTGTAATGTACACCAAACTGGCAAACACTACACCAGACTGATGTTTTGGCTAATATGGTGTGATGATGTGATTGGCTAATAAATATAATACATTCTAGATGGAGAAACCACTTATTAAATTGTGTCTTTAAAGTACACTGGCATTATCAAAATTATTATATTTCTGCATCTTGTCCTGTTATCTGTGTATATTGTTTTGTACATAAGGTCAAAGTGTCAAATAGGGAATCAGTGATGTATGAGCACTGTATAGCAGTGAGGTTTTTACAGAGCTTCACACCGCTGTATATGTAGGTGGGCTTGATGAAAAGGTGTCAGAGCCTTATTATTGTGTCAGATTTTATTGTATGATACTATTACCTCATGCTGGTTATTTAAACATTGGTGGTCTTGAAATGATTTCTGTATTTAGTATTTATGTACAAACTAGCCACACCTTTGTTTTGCGTATAAAAATAATGCAAAAACATGGATAAACATGGAAAAAACACTTTTGTATTTACATGATCTGTGATTGCTCAATAGGTTATGGCTTTGTGGAGTTCCTCAGTGAAGAAGATGCTGATTATGCCATAAAGATCATGAACATGATCAAACTGTATGGCAAACCCATACGAGTCAACAAAGCTTCAGCACACAACAAGAACCTGGACGTGGGTGCCAACATCTTCATTGGAAACTTGGACCCAGAAATCGATGAGAAGCTGCTTTATGATACTTTTAGTGCTTTCGGTGTGATCCTTCAGACACCTAAGATCATGCGAGACCCAGACACAGGCAACTCCAAAGGCTATGCTTTTATCAACTTTGCCAGTTTTGATGCCTCAGATGCAGCTATTGAGGCCATGAATGGGCAGTACCTGTGTAATCGGCCCATTACAGTCTCATATGCTTTCAAGAAGGATTCGAAAGGTGAGAGGCATGGCTCAGCTGCTGAGCGTCTTCTGGCTGCTCAGAACCCGCTCTCCCAGGCTGATAGACCACATCAGCTTTTTGCAGATGCCCCACCCCCTCCCACTGCACCTACACCTGTAATGACCACACTGGGAGGAGCCATTCCCATTCCAGGTCAGTTATTACTTACATTTCTAATGTTATATTGTTGTTTACTAATAAATTATGTTTTCTAACATGAATCAGTGCACCAATGCATTGGCCAGGATATGCAGGGAATGTAAAGGTGCTCATAGACCTACTGTGCTTGCACACAGAAATTTGTCCTCTGCATTTAACCTATCCACACACAGTGATAGACACACATACACACTAGTCAGTTCACATATTAGGGGGCAGTGAGCACACAGAGTGATTGGTAATGGACATTGATGAATGGATATGAGTAGAAAAGGAGGGAGATGGAATGGAAAATAATCTATATGAATTGACATAAGTGGAAATAATGGGGCATTAATGAGGATGGAGGGAGGTTAATGGATGTGTATAGGTGTGGATGAACCAGTATGGGAGGATGGATAGATCTGGGTAGGAATGGAGAGGGATGGGAGAGGAAAAAAATTGCAATGGGATAAGGATACTGGAATGTGGCATTTTGCCATCTATCAGGATGATAGATTAAAGATGCATCCTTTTTAAAAACCTTCTGGAAACAGATGTAAAGAGAAGAGCTGTTTGTTTACTCTATATTTTAGCTCTGTATTTTACTCTCTTACAGGCATGCCTCCTCCTGGCACATTCCCTCCTGTACCACCCCCAGGCTCAATGCCACCTGGAATGCCCCCAGGCATGCCCATGCCCCCTGCTCCTGGGACACCTGCCCCTCAGGGGTCTGCTACAGTACCTCCCCCAGGACCACCCCCCTTCCCTCCTGCTGGGATGCACCCTCCAGGTGACTTCACCATTTCTGATGTTTGCCTTATGAGATGTAACCTGTATTTAATAGCAAACGGTGGTTTAAAAAATAATTTTTTGATTCAAACTTAATGTATTGATTCATACAAACCTGAGATCAATCTTTAACTACCTGGAATGGTATTTTGCTGTTTCTTTGAAGTCTAGTTTAATTTGTAACAAAATATTTTCTTTGCACAAAATAAATGTAAACCAATGTTTACAGGTTTTACTGCTACATATTGCAGTTATGGTGCCAGAAATTCCACAGAAGCCAGCGTGCCATTGTATTTAATCCTTTCTGTTCCTGGCAATTTTTTTAAATGTGACTGTTATCTGTGTTTTGTTAGGTATGCCACCTATGCCAATGCCCCCCTCTGGACCACCAGGTATGGTACCTCCACCCCCAGGCCCACCTGGGACTACTCGGGCACCTCCACCCCCAGGCATGCCTCCTCCACCACAGATGGGCATGCCCCCCAGAGGACCATTTGGACCACCCATGGGTATGTGTTCATTCCATGTGATTTTATTTACTTGACTCGTCATAAGAATAAATGTAATATGCAATAAATGCAATATTTTAGAAATAAAATTGAGTCTGTATCAGTTGACACACAGGGGTTCAGTACTGGAAAATAAAAGTGCTTTTGTGCAGTAAAGTGGTCTTTCTATCTAAACTGGTAGTTCTGTTGATGACCTACCTAATCATGTTCAAAACTATTGTACAGTTGTTAATGAGCACCTACCATTATTTCACTTTCTACAGGTCCTCCCATGCATCCGGGCATGAGGGGTCCCCCTCCCCCAATGCCCCCTCCAGGCTACGGTGGAGGACCACCCAGACCACCTCCTTTTGGTTTTCAGAGAGCGCCTCCCATGCCTCCGCGACCCCCAGCACCACCCAGGGGACCCATACGTGCACCCCTGCCTCCTTAAATCAGAGAGTAAAATTTTTATTTGAACTTTGTTTCCTTTTTATTTTCATCAGTTCATGGATGACCAGATATTTTTTGCTTCTTTCTATACCAGTGAATTAATTTCCTTTCATTTTTGCTCACTGTACTTTCTTTGAATTAGCCAGGAATAAACATTTTTATAGAAATGACAGTTGTTTGGGGAATTGTGTTCAAATCTTCACAGCACATAGTTAAAGATTGTTTTCAATTTAATCTGAGCATCATCAATGCAAAGTATGATAATGATTTAGCTTGTAATGGGCAGGAAGATAATGCATTATACTATACACAGTTAAGGGGAGTAAACTGAAACACCAGCACAAAAATAATATGAATGGGCATCTTGTTCAAGTACTGGGGCTACCAGTGTATAATGTTTATCAGGTACACCAATCAGCCATAACATTATGTAACTGTGGTGGACTGCAGTCATCTATTTCTCTGCATACTTTGTTAGCCTGCTTTCACCATGTTTTTCAACAGAGAAGGTATTATGAGGGTGGTGGATCATTTTCAGCCACTGTGTTGCATTGGTCGAGTGTATCAGTCACTGCAGTGCTAGAGTGTCCCTGCGAACCGGGACTGAGAATAGTCCGCCAACAAGAAATATTCAGCCAACAGTGTCCTGTGGACTATGTCTCGTGGTCACTGGTGGACTAGAGGATGACCAAAGCAAACTGGGCAGAAAAAGATGAGCTTCTTTCTCTTCACATCTACATCTAGCTAGATGTGTTCAGTGATTAAACACTCCAGCAGTACTGCTGTGTCTAATCCACTCATATCAGCACACCGCCACAGAAACAGAGGTGGGCATAAGGATATGGTTGATATATTTTTTTTTTTTACTCTACCACTTTTATTACAGCTCTGTGTTATTACATGTGGTTTTCTAAATGAAAATAAGTTACAGCATGGGTGAGCAATGGGAGCCAGAGTCCAGCACAGTTTGCTGATTTCCCTGCTCCAACAGACCCCCTAAACCTGGCAACTGTATTCATTTTCTTTTGTACCAGATAAGTGCATTTTCAACAGGTCAGATTACAGGACAGTGTGTTTGGAGACAGGAAGGTGAGAACAGTTACAGTGGGTTGTTTTTATTCAGATTACACCACACTACAGCTGCATTTATATCTTGACTAATAATAAATATGTGGATTAAAAAAGGTTCAGCACCCAGTGTGAGCTGAGGAAAAGGCTTTAGCATAGCAGAGTTGATCAGAATGAAAACAGGATGTTTCGTAAGGAATGTGAAAAAGCTGTTTATAAAGCACTTCATGAAGTTCAAAGCATTGAACTCAAGTATTTAACTCACAGACTAGTTTTCGGAGAGAATTGTAGCCCAAAGATACTATTTTTTCAAATTTTACAGAATTCTAACTAGTGGGGGAACTATCACTGGATTCAACCAGTGCTGGGAGGAGGGACACGTGAAGCTCCACTTATCAAACTGCTAATTCTGTAAGGTCAGCCACTGGAGGCCAGTGCTGACAAACAGTGGGGAGGGGAGAGGAAGGCCACCACTGCCCTCATAGAGTGTGTGTGGCTAGTTATATTCCTCTATATACTTCCAGTCACGCAAGGCAGCACAAACACGATTCTTAACTGGTTGAGCATCAGACTGAACACTCTAGCAATTAACGTAACCTTCACATTAAGAGAAACTGGGAAACTTGGCCCAATGTATTGTAAAACAAGAGAATGTTTCTGTAGTCTAGCTTAACTCATGTAATACAAACCTAGGCCTGAAGGTCATTTCAGAAAACAAAAGGCACTAGTAATATTAAATTGATACGGCCCAGTTTCTATGGAGTTTTCTGCTCTTAAACAAAAGAAAAGGATTTTCTGTGGCAGTAGATCCTACACTACAGATGCAACATGGGGAGATACATATGAACATAGGAAAGGTACCGCAAAACATCAAATGAACCTGATTGATCCTTGACCCTAGAGTCAGTCAATCAGCCAGAATGTCTCATATCTAGACGCATGCTTTTTTAATTTACAATGGGTATTGCTAGGCTAATGTTGCTAACAAACGCTGGACTAGACTCAAAGTCTCAATCCACACTCTATGAAGTTTATGAACAGGGGAATGGTGACAGTATCTGTTGTTTTAAGCTAAAGAAGCATGTCTTATCTGATCAACTGCATCCAGGGTCAGAGGTTAATCATGTTCTTTTAAGCCTAAAGTTCAGTTAGGCTAATATAAACTCATCTGAATGTCTTCCTCAAAGAAACGGAACAGAAAACCTGCTTACTTAAAATGTACTTGCTTTAAACTTTAAAAAGACAAAACAGCATATAAATCTGAACATTTTTGCAAAAAGTTTGTAAGGAGTGTTTCTGTAGGTGTAGTCATCATGAAATGAACAATTCAAATGCCAACCCAAGGTTTCAAATTATGCAACAGCAACGTTATAATAGAAGCCAATTTGCAAACATTCATTAGTTGAAAGAGAGTGGAGAATTCTTTAAATAGCCCTTGATGCTATATAAGATTTGGAAATTGTAAGAAAACATACATAAGACTGGGGTGTGGGGGGGTGTTAAAAAGCTAAAATTAAGCAATGCAGTTCATTAAGCAGAGTGTAAGACGTTTTACTACAACAGGAAAATTCACAGGAAAAAAAAATGAATGCAATTACAGGACATGTGCAGAACAGCTTATCCTGAGTGAACAGTCTGAGGATTGAGGCTCTCGTGATTTTACAGGTGAAACTGAACTAACACACTCTTCCACAAGGTTTTCCCAGTTGATTTGAACATTATCTGGGCAAAAAAGTTGGACACAGCTGTATTTTGAGTCTTTGTCCCTTTTTGATCAGTAAACACAATAGGTTCCTTCCTCAAGCATACAGTTCTAGAAAGAATTCAATTAGTTTAGAACCTTTACATTAGGCGGAGGCTAATGTTTTAAAAAAAAAAACCCTGTTAAGCACCTTTATTTTTTAAGGAAGAGCCCATATAGAAGACACATTTGGGCCAAATGTGGGCCACTTTTGGTACTTACAGCTCAGACGTGGGCCACATTTGGACCAAACATTCATTGCTATCTGGGAGTTCACTGAAACATATCCCCAAAATTCCTCCCTCTTACCCTAAACATAGTCGATCAGCCAGGACATGTTTAGTGTTCCAAATTTGCTTCTTTAGTTTTGTACTGGAGCTATGAGGATAAAGTAAATTAATCAAGATGTTTTAAATCACACATGTTGTGACTTTTTTAAATATTATATACCAAACAATATTCATCCATCCATCTTTTTATCCACTTCTTCCTGATCAGGGTCTACTCAGAATCACTTGGCCCAAACTCCTCACAGATAACTTGAGCACGGACTGAATCCACAACCCAAGCCCTGCTGCTGTTGTACCAGACATATTTTGAACGTTTTGGAACGTTTGTCTTGAGATTAGATTTGCACATATAAGCCATTCTGGATCATTTTATAGGAAGTTCTACAGTTTTCGGTTTATTTTCTGTTTATTACTAATTTGTATAAGTAGAGGACTAACGTCATATTAAAGTCATTTTGTACATTTATTTGCAACAAATCTGGTTTTATATCACTGAAATCAGTGATTCCAAACTTTAACACTAGTGTACATCAAAATTCTGCTTGGGTGAGCAAACATGTATTTCATTAGCCTTGTAGCTCCAGCGTAAAACTACAGAGGCAAACTTCAGAAAAACAGCTGACTGACATTTGGTGTAAGAGGGGAAAAAATATCCTTGTAAATATGATTTTCTACAAACTGTTAAGATCATATAAGATGCGTCAGTTTTTTGAAGCTGCTTTTCTCCCGTAATTCAGCTGAACAAGACAAAACATAAATGATACTAAAAGCTAACAAGACAAACAAGACATGAGAAACAAGAAAAACTCATCCAGCTAAAAAAAAAAAAAGAAAAAAAAAGAAAATCAAGGGCAGATGTAAAATCAACACCTGAGCTCTGAGTCCGTGAATCTATTCTGCTATGAAATGAGTTTGGTGTGGATGGTTATGCTCTGTGGCTCCTCTGTGGAATCAATCTCCTCTGTGTTAAGCACAACGTCTCCATCGGAAAGTAGCAGCACTTCTTCCTCTCCTTCAATCTGCGCAGAATCCACACACACCTCCTCCTGAATGATAACCTGTTGCCCCCCCAGATTGGCGGTATTAGTGGCCTGTCCATTGGCCATGGCCTCCAGCTGCCGGCGATATGCCTCCGCCTCCTTCTCCTTCTGCAGGAGCTGCTGGTGAAATGCTGCAGCGGCACGGTTTGCCTCCAGCAACTGCCTCTGCAGCTGCTCCTGCATGGAGAGGGGAGAGTATGGGAAGAGTCAGCTGTTACACTAAAATGAAAAATATTTACTTTATTATAAAATGACAAAAAAAAAGTCCAAATGAAAATACAGAATGATTGTAAAGCTTAAAGAAATCCAAGGTTCAGGTGGTTCCTATAGTATCCAAGGTGGTTACTATAATGGATAAAGCTCAGTTTCAAATGAAGATTTTCAATCTCCCTGTCATTTAGAACCATCCTCAATACCTTTAAAATTATGGAGGAGACTAGGATAACTGAAATTTACTTTGGTGTACCAAACAGTTCCTATTGTATTACTAACAATCTAGTCTAACTGCTGCTTTGTACAGGACTGACCACGAATATCACCTAATGAATAAAGACCATAGTAAATATTAAATAATAATTTCATTAAATGTTGTTAAAAAGCACCTCTAAATCTGAGGCCATGATAGTCGGAAAAGGGGCCACTCAGGGTTAAGAATGAGTTCCTGTCTCAAGTAGAATAGTTCAAGTATCTCAGGATTCAGTTCCAGAGTGAGTAAAAAGTGGACAAAGAGGTTGACAGGCAAATCAGCACAGGATCTGTAGTGTTACGGAGCCTAGGCCAGTCTTTTGTGGCGAAAAGAGCTGAGCCAAAATCCATCTACGTTCCAAACCTGACCTATGGCCAAGAGCTTTGGGTAGTGACCCAAAGAATCCAGAGTACAAGTGGCAATAAGTGCCTGCTGCACACCTCCCTTATAAGGTGTTCGTGGCATGTCCGACCAGGAGGAGGCCCTGGGAAAGACCCATGATACAATTACCGATACTCTGCACTTTAGATGTCCAAGATGCTTCTCTGGACTTTTATTTGCAATTATGAACAGACTGACCGTGTCACTCTGCTCTAGAGTACTGGATACAACTTCAATCTTCCTTCTCCGGGCTGGAGGCTCATCTTCTTCCTCCACAACTTCTTCTTTAATCTGACCTGCTGGAACTGCCAACACTGGAAACCAGAAAATCAACACATTCACAAAATGACAACAAAATAAAAACCAAGAAATAAAGTGTTTTTACACATTACTGTTTTAACATGAACAAATACCTGTCTTTGTGTGCTTTTACTAAGTCCCCCCTCCCCTCCCAAGTGTTCTCTGGGTCCTTTGTAACTTAATTGCCCTCCTAATAGCTAGGACTGCCTTAACTCTCAATGCAACCAAAACTTGTAGGGTTACAACATTCTTTTTTCAAGATACATGAAGCCAAACAAACACTTCTTTTTGAATGCATGCGTGGAGGAGAACACCAAGTGTAGACTCTGATATCAGCTAAAAGACACCCATGCTGACTAGCATCACACTGAGAGATGAGATAAAAAGGGTCACCATCCTGGATCAACACACCAGAACCACTCTGTGATGCTGTGAAGAGGCATTTCTGTCCACATTTCCATGTTTGACCACCGTGTCCAATGTAAAACAATTGGTTGATTAATATATGGCCTTACTGTTGCATTTAAGACAGAGTATTAAGTTAGAGTTCAAAAGAGTCTTATTCTATTGACAGCACTGCTCTACAGGACTGTAGAGAAAATAAGTTTAAAATAACTCTATATGCTGTGTATATTTGCACATCTGTGTCAGCAACAAGTGAAACAAAGTAGCTGAATGCACTCACTAGAAGGGGTGTCAACAAACATTTGGACTTTGGGTAGCATGTTGGCATGGTTAGCGGCTGTCTAGCATGAAAACAGCTTGCACCTAAATTTTAGCAAGTAAAATTTTACTTAATAACCAGGAACAATCCAGCCTACCTTGCCTTCCGTTCTGCATAGTCACAAAAAGAGGCTGTCCCAGTCTGGTCTGCAGGTGACCTTGTTCATCAGTCATTATGGTAATGACCCTTTGACCAACTTCATTGACTACTTGTTGGATGCCAGTGTCCAAGGAACTGACTGCAATGGACTCTTCTGTATCTCCTGAACAAAGGAGCAGTTCAGAGTTATTGCAATAAATTAGATTTAACCATCCCCCATATGTGCTCAAACAGCTAAGATATATTTGGTGCCTGGATTTCTGCTTCTTTTAGTTTTTAGCCATGAGGCTAATGTAGCTGACAAATAAAGGAAGCTTATACCCCACAAATAAGCATGGTGCTATCTGCAGGCCTAAAATCATGTGGAGTTGTTCAGTAACCTCTAGGGCACATGCTTAGAGGTTACTGAACTACACATGTGACACTTATCAATAAACAAAGGCCAAACATAGATACACAAAATATCTAAAAGAGCTAAAAACAGCAGGAGCATCTAGAACACAAACGTTTGCCTGATCTACATTAGCCTCATAGCTCTGATACAAATATAAAGAAACAATTTTTCCAATGTAGAAAGATTATCCTATATATCCAATAATGTCATTATACATTTAAAGGACCAGCTTATCTGTGGTCTAAAGGGCCAGACGTCTGGTGTCATTACCAGCACTGGGTTTGATAAGGTCGGCGATGTTGATGACTCCTCCCTGGATGTTGGGTACACCCTGGATGATGAACTGTGGAGTGACGTTTCCATTTATGATTGATGCTTCTGCGTTCCGGTTCACCTGCTTCCGCATCCCCTCCTGATGAACACAAGAAAAATGTTCCACACATCCAGTTCACCTGGCTTACAGAAAACCACGAGAGGATGCAAGAATGCTAACCTGAAGTAAATTCACGAGTCCGGCATGCTGTATATCCATTGCAATATCAAAGGGGGACTTATCAAACTTGCTGAGAGCGTGAACGTCTGCACCGTGTTTGATTAATAGCTGTGCAACACTGTGGTGTCCATGTTGAGTAGCCCAGTGCAGAGCAGTCATCTTCAGCATGTCTTTGGCATTGATGTCTGCTCCACTCTATATTTAAGATACAGTCATAAAATTAACATTGTTTAGTTCATACTGCACCTTGCTTAGCATACACTGATTATTTACCATCAACTAAAAGTATGTTTTAATTGGCAATTCAGATGTTTTTCTTTATCTAATCTACTACATGAAACAAGATTGCACAAAGTGCTCTGGCTGTTTGTGCAGCAGGGAGATGAACTCACCCTGATTAATAAATCCACAATGAGCTCGTGCCCCTCTGTGGCTGCCACATGCAGAGGGGTTCTGTCCACCTTGGTTCTGGCATCTTTGCTAACGCCTGCTCTCAGCAGCACTTCAGCCGTAGAACAGTGACCGTACTGAGCTGCTAAATGCAGTGGTGAGGTTCCAAGCTGGATACAGAACCAAACAAACAAAAATTTCAAACAAGTTCAAAATGAATGACCTGCTACGTTAGTGTAGCAAATTAATACCATCAACCATATTCTACAGGTACAGAGTGAAATTAGGTTAAAGAAGTTTTATTAAATTCAAGCCAAGTGTTTTTGACTCTGCATGTTCACAAAACTTTCCATCCAGCTAGTTAACATCTCTGCAGATCAAGTCATATCATAGTGACAGCAATAATACTGTAAGTTTACTGTAAGAAGCTATAACATCTCTGCTGAACAAAACTGGGACTGATTGTGTGGAACTCGCTTATTCTGATCAGAGCATAAAATTAATAGCATGATTGATGCACAGGGAAACTCCACAATCTGTGTCGAGGACACATTTTAATCAGTTCAAACAACTGCAGCTCTAACACTTTACAAGCACACAAACACTGTATCACTCGCAAGGTAACATCAGAAAGTCCTGTAGTATGTAAATTTCAAGAACAAAATGAATCCGGTCAGTGCTCAATGTAGATCAGGGAAGTGTTCCCTTCATGTTTATGCTTTGGGATACAGTCTGTGTGTTACTCTGTGTGAATAAATATACATTAAGTGGCACTAGCTGTTGTCTTTATGTGTCTGACACCTGTGAGTTCGGCCAGTCACGTGACTCAGCATTCTCCCCATGGCGGAGATCACAACAAGACTTCACAACAATAAAAGGCAAAAGGACGAACAGTGAGTGGGAAGTGACGTTTAACTTGTGTTAGGAACTGGAGGAACAGCTGCAGGCTGTGCAGTGGGTGTGTCTAATTAATTAATTTCTAACTTTATTAATTTTCCAAACTGTTGAATGAAAGCAATAGAACACAAGGTCATGGGTTATCATAAATAACAGTAAGAAACAGATGAATACAATACAAGTTGGCTCTGGCTTGTGTCTGCTTTATCACATATGTTCTGTTATTTCACATGTTCTACTGATTCATTATGTAACAGGCTGCAGAAATTAAAGACGATTAAATCAAGAACAGTCTTCCTTCAGAATGTGATACACATTTTTAAAAAAGCCATTTTATTTCAGGTTGATTAAAATCATCCAGTTTATAAAGCAAATTAGCACTGTTGAAAGTTTTATATTTATTAGCACCAAAAAGCCAGGTTGTAGACATTTGCTGTGGGTGTGTGCTTTTACCCAGTCTGTGGTGAAAGGGGCTCCATTTGCCATTAGTGTACGTACTTCTTCATCCTCTCCATTTCGTGCAGCTTCTAAAAGCCGCTTCCCCAAGTCCACCAGGGACATCTTAAACAAAAGAACAGATAACAAACCTCACAGTGAGTACAAATTGTACACTACATTCAGAACCTACATTCATAAAAGTCTGAAGAGGAACGCAGAACAATTAAAATGCTCACCTAATTGTAAAATGAGTATACAAGTATAAATATATGAACTATATAAATAGCCAAAACACTACTATTATTGTTCAATAACATTTATGATAACACACACACACACACACACACACACACACAAATTGTCATGTGAAAAAGGTTGGGTACCGAATGAAAACCTGTCTTTTCTGATGCATGTAGTTCGTCAGCAAAAGTTTCCTCCTTGCACACCTCCCATAAAAAGTGAACTTATGCAGTCTCCTTCTGATGTTAGTGCGTGCACTTTAGCAGCTCAACTGTGGCAAGAACTACCTGTAGGTCGCATGACGTCACTGACTGCATCGGTTTGCTTTTCATGGGAGGTGTGCAAGGAGGAAACCCTTGCTAACAAACTCCAGTATGAATATTTCAGTACAGAGTTAAGGGTATAAACTCCAGTATGAATATTTCACTGCAGAGTTAAGAGTTTAAACTCCAGTATGAATATTTGAGTGCAGATTTAAGGGTATAAACTCCAGTATGAATATTTCACTGCAGAGTTAAGAGTTTAAACTCAAGTATGAATATTTCACTGCAGAGTTAAGGGTACAAACTCCAGTATGAATATTTCACTGCAGAGTTAAGGGTACAAACTCCAGTATGAATATTTCACTGCAGAGTTAAGAGTACAAACTCCAGTATGAATATTTGAGTGCAGAGTTAAGGGTACAAACTCCAGTATGAATATTTCACTGCAGAGTTAAGAGTACAAACTCCAGTATGAATATTTGAGTGCAGATTTAAGGGTACAAACTCCAGTATGAATATTTGAGTGCAGAGTTAAGGGTACAAACTCCAGTATGAATATTTGAGTGCAGAGTTAAGGGTATAAACTCCAGTATAAATATTTCAGTGCAGAATTAAGCGTATAAACTCCAGTATGAATATCTTAAGAAGTGCGAAGATGTTTGTTCGCTTTAGCTGCTAAAACTTCAAAATCTCGTCACTCGCGCCAAACTCAATATTTTCTGATTAAATGGTAAAGAATTAAAGAGTCTTTTCATAAGTCTCTCTCACCTTCTCCGTGGTGGTAAATCTGAGTTTTTAAAGTTGTTTTTTTGTTGAAATTATTTTTTTTATTTTCTGAGTTTTAAAAACTCACCATCGAAACTACTGATACTTCTTCTTCTGCTGCTTAGTCTACGGCTCCCCAACCGCCACAGTGCCGTGTTACCGCCACCTGCAGGTCAAGCGGGGTGGTGTACATGTAAGAATATGGACGTTTAACAGTGTTTACAGATTTATCACATTTATTTTTACATATATATTTTTTAACATTGCAGTTAACATTTACTACATTTAGTTTCATATTAGTTTAGTTTACAGATATGAATGTAATTCGAAACCAGTGTTCACACATCTGCCCTACATCAGAATTTGATCACTTAATTTAATAAAACAATATTTAAATACCTTTTTTTCTCCTTTTTATCTTCAAATTTATATATATATATATATATATATATATATATATATATATATATATATATATATATATATATATATATATAAAATAAATTATTACTGATTTGGTAAACCAGCGTTTAGGGGTGCACTGCTGGTCAAGGCCCAGGTTAACAAAGACCGCCTCCAGTGCTGTTGACCAGCAGGATGCCAGTGGAAATTGGACTACTATAGGTGGAAGACCATCGAGGAGCAGAGGAGGAAGGTGGGTTAGAAGGCAGCAAGAGACAAGGAAAGACAGGAGTGTGGATGTTAGAGTAGGGACTCTGAACTTAGGGACAATGACTGGTAAAGGCAGAGAGCTTGCAGAGATGATGGAGAGAAAGAATGTAGATATTCTGTTTGTTCAGGAGACCAGATGGAAAGGAAGCAAGGCCAGGAACATTGTAGGTGGATTCAAATTGTAATATCATGGTGTAGATAGGAAGAGAAATGTAGAAGGGATCATTCTAAAGGAACAGCTTCTGAAAAGTGTCAGAAAGGATCATGAGCTTGAAGTTGGAAGTTGACGGTGTAATTTTGAATGTTGTCAGTTCATATGCACCACAGGTTGGTTGTCAGAGGTGAAAGAGAAATTTTGGAGTATGATGGATGAAGTGGTAGAAGGTGTCCCTAGAGTAGAGAGATTGGTGATTGGCGCAGACTTCATTGAAGATGTTGGTGGGAACAGAGGGGACAAAGAGGTGCTGGGTATGTATGGTGTGAAAGACAGAAATGCAGAAGGTCTTTTGCAAAGAGAATGGAAATGGCTGTGGTGAACACATTTTCAGAAGAGGGAAGAACACAGGGTGACATACAAGAGTGGAGAGAGGTGCACACAGGTGGATTATATCCTTAGCAGGAGATGCAACCTAAAAGAGATTGGAGATTGTAAAGTGGTGCCAGGGGAAAGTGTAGGAAAGCAGCATAGGGGGGTTTTCTGTAAAATGAGATTAGAAACAAAGAAGAGGAAGAGAGTAAAGACAGAGACAAAGATTAGATGGTGGAAGCTGAAGGAGGAGAATGGTTGCAGGCAGTTCAGGGAAAAATTGCAACAGGCCCTGGGGGCAGTGAGGAGCTACCTGGGAAAGTACAGGTGATGAGAGAAACTGGCAAGAATGTGTTGGGTGTTTTATTTGGTGAGAGGAAAGAAGACAAGGAAAGTTGGTGGTGGAATGAGGAAGTCCAGGAGAGTATTCAGAAGAAGAAGGCAGCTAAGAAAAAGTGGGATAACCAGAGAGATGAAGGAAGTAGGCAGGAGTACTATGAGGCTAGTTGCATAGCGAAAAGAATGGTGGCAAAGGCTCAGGCCTATGATGAGTTGTATCAGAGACTGGACAGTAAAGAAGGAGTAAAGGACTTCTATCTTTTGGCCAAACAGAGAGATAGAGCTGGAAATTATGTACAGCAGGTTAGGCTGATAAAGGATACTGAGGGAAATGTACTAGTGAGTGAAAAGACAACAGAGAGTGTTGAGTAGATGGAAGGAGTACTTTGAAGAACTAATGAATGAGGAAAATGAGAGAGAGGGGAGGACAACACCAGGGGAAAGATAATGGATCAGGAAGTGCAGAGAATTTGTAAGGTGGAAGTGAGGGCAACTTTAAAAAGGATGAAGAATGGAAAGGCAGTTGGCCCAGGTATGGAGATGTTTAGGAGAGAAGGCAGTGGAATTTTTGACCAGGTTGTTTAACAAAATCCTGGAGAGTGAGAGGATGCCTGATGAGTGGAGAAGCAGTGTACTGGTCCGGATTTTTAAGAACAAGGGTAATGTGCAGAGCTTCAGTAACTACAGAGGCATACACTTGATGAGCCACACCATGAAGTTATGGGAAAGAGTTCTTGAAGCAAGGCTAAGGTGAGAGGTTCAGATCAGTGAGCAGCAGTTTGGTTTCATGCCCAGAAAGAGTACCACAGATGTATTTTTTGCATTAAGAGTGTTGGTAGAGAAGTACAGAGAAGGTCAGAAGGAGCTACATTGTGTCTTTGTGGACCTAGAGAAGGTATATGATAGGGTACCAAGAAAGGAACTGTGGTCAGGTGTGGCTGAAAGGTATGTGAGGGTGGTGCAGGACACGTATGAGGATAGTGAGACAGTGGTGAGGTGTGCAGTTGGAGTGACAAATGGTTTCAAGGTGAAGGTAGGGTTACATCAGGGATCAGCTTTGAGCCCCTTCTTCTTTGCAATGGTGATGGACAGGTTGACATGAGGTCAAGCAGGAGGCTCCATGGACCATGATGTTTGCAGATGACATTGTAATCTGTGGTGAGAGTAGAGAGCAGGTGGAAGAGAACCTGGAGAGATAGAGATTTGCACTGGAGAGGAGAGGAATGAAGGTCAGTAGAGACAAGATACATGTGTGTGAATGAGAGGGAGCAAGGAGGAAAGGTGAAGATGCAAGGAGTATAGTTCATAAAGGTGGATGACTTCAAATATCTTGGGTCAAGCATCCAGAGCAATGGACAGTACAGAAGAGAGGTGAAGAAGAGGGTGCAGGCAGGATGGAGTGGGTGGAGACAGGTGTCAGGACTGATGTGTGACAGAAGGATAGCAGCAAGAGTGAAAGGGAAGGTTTAAAAGACAGTAGTGAGACCTGGTATTATGTATGGTTTGGAGACTGTGGCTCTGTCTTAAAGACAGAAGGGTGAGCTGGAGGTGATGGAGATGAAGATGCTGAGATTTTTGTTGGGAGTGACAAGGCTGGACAAGATTAGAAATGAGCAGATCAGAGGAGACAGTGAAGGTGGAGCAGTTTGGCGATAAAGCCAGAGAGGCCAGGTTGAGATGGTTTGGACATGTGTTGAGGAGGAATAGAGGATATATTGGACAAAGAATGTTGGAGATAGAGCTGCTGGGCAGAAGGAGAAAAGGAAGACCTCAGGGAAGGTTTATGGATGTAGTGAAGGTGGACATGGAGATGGTTGGTGTAACAATAGAGGAGGTAGGGGATAGTGTAAGATGGAGGCAGATGATCCGCTGTTGCGACCCCTAAAGGGAGCATCCGAAAGAAGAAGAATTAGTGATTTGGAGTTCTGGACAAATCACTAAATCTCTGAATCACTGAATCTTACCAAGTACATTCAGTCACTCCACTGACAGAACAGATGGTGCCTGTGTGACAGAAAAAACAGTATATTTCCAAATATGCTCTATTTTATGCTCTAATTTATTGCAGATATGCTTCATTAACACTCGTTTTCTCATTCTGTCACTTACATTTAACACTATTGACCACAAGGGGGTGCTGTTGGCGCTCAGTTATATTTTGATGTGATGTTCCACATCAATGACATTGTGTCCAAGAGTCATGATGGATTGCATTCTGGTATTATAGTCACCATTGAAGTACCCTGTTATAGAAGCCATTCTCTTTTAACAGATGGTATGATATTTGCATCTATTTTTTGGTATTTTGTGAAATGTATTCTGCCACTGGCAGCAGCACAACCCCAAAACATGATGGACCACACCCATGTTTCACAGTTGGCAAGCTGTTTTTTTAACAAAAGCAGTTTCTTTTTTCTCCAGATGTACCTGTGGGCATAGTGTAGCAGGGTTTCCACACATTCTGGAAAACCTGGAAAACAAAATGACCAGTCCTGAAAACTGAGGAAAAAAATCATAGAAACCCCAAAATGGAAAATCTTTTCTTGTCCTGGAAAATGATTCAGCATTTTCCTGTTTCCTTTTGAGAATGCTGAGGATGAACTGACAGGCAATGTTTAAGACTTCCTTTAACCCATCATCTAATATGGGTAAGACTTTTTATCCATTAGAAACCAAAGCAAATTTTGTGGGAAATTTCATTGCTTGACATACTTTTATTCATCAAAACATTAAAGACGTATTTAAAGGAGACAGTCATACATGCCATGTTGTTATTTTCAGGAGATCCTAGGCTACTGAATGTTTACCATATATTGATTAAACAGTTCTGGGTCTTTTTTGCTAATAAAACTGATCATCCAGAATGTTTTTGAGCTGAAAGTCTTATCATTTTTTATGAATTATTTGTAATGATTAGATTGACAAGGATATTTATAAGTTTATAAGTGGCCAGAGCAGTAAACATGCACTGGAAGGCTCCTTTGGCATTTAAACTAGATACGGTATTCTTGTAGTTTGTTATGTTATTTGTATCATATCATGTTAAGCTAGAATTGGTATTTTTGTCTGAAAGGCTCCCCCTACATCCAGGAAGTGCAATTCACAATAGTTAATTAAATTAAATTAAAATAAATTAGCAAATTGCATTTTAAACTCCACTGAAGGAAAAACTTTACACCTGCCTTTATGGATAAGCTGAGAGATATAGAAGAAGCATGTGAAGTGAAAGGAGCATGTGGTAGAGTAACTACAGGATTTTACTCTAATATGAGTTAGGTATCCAAGGTATCCAGTGTTGTGTAGTTCTGAAGATAGGTCTGTTGCACCTCCTTCAAAGTTCCATAAAGCAGTAACTTTTATTTCCTGAGTGGGAATGACAGAGATGCCATTTTAACTTTTACAGTCAGTGTACCATCAACATGATTTTGAATACTAGTTGACAGTACTTTTTTCTTTAGTAGTAATGTCTCTTAAAATGCATACCCTTGTTGTTAACAAAAAGTAGACACAACAAGTTGTAAAGGAGTAAAGTATTGTGCAATCCCAATCAGTCACAAGAGCTAGATCATCACAGAAAATGTCCTGGAAATGTCAGAACTCTTGTGTGGCTTCACTAAGTCACAACATTTATTTCTGGAACTCATCTGGTATCTCCAGATGTTCCATAGCAGTGAGTTTTGTGGTGAGGTTGCAGGTATGACTCTTTACAAAGTTGCAATTTTTGAATTTGTATTTTTATTATATGAAAACATTCTGAGATGCTAAAAAAGATTTTCATGTAGTGTTATGTAGCTAGAAAGTCTGTATATCTAAAAAGATTTTATTCCAAGTCATTTAGATTATAAATGTAAAATATTACTAAAATGTATTTAAAATTGGGAATGATTCAAGTTTGCCTATATTCAGCCAAGTATCTGTTTTTGTTTTATCATGAAAATAATTCCTCATTGGCATCTGGATTAAGGAATCTAACACAAAGTAGACAATGTAAAGCTGTTTATTAATCTAAAAGGTCAAAGTAAAATAGAGAATACAAACCATACATGAGAAAATGTTTACTTTTAACAAAAAAAATGTAATTTAGTCTTTATTCTTAATTTAGTCATAATTACCTTTCATCAGTAATTATGGTTTAAGGTCATGCTTAGTTTGAGCACTTAACACTGGCAGGATGGTACAAATAATAGGAAAAAAAATATTTCTACACACTGATCTTGATCTCTGTACCAACAGGTTTATTTCCCATTGACATTGAGACATTTCACTCAGCATCTCGGGAGACTGATGGATCAGAATACTGATAACTATACTGCAATGGGATCAGTGATTCAAATGCATTCATGATTTCTATATAAATCAACAGTCTAAGTTTACTGTACTTTTGGCAATGACTGTTGATGTAATATATTTTGCACACACATAAGAATCAAGTCATTTCAGTGCAAGCATTTATCTCCAGAACACACACATTTTCTGTCCACTGATTGCTTGAACAGGAAAGAGTGTGTATGTGTGTTTTAGGAAAGTATGAACCACAATAAGCAACAGAAGACATAAAGGCTATAAGGCTGTGCTGATAGGATGGGTGTATGTAGGTGGGATCAGTATGTAGGTAGGTGTGTGTGTGTGTGTGTGGGTGTGTGTGTGTGTGTGTGTGTGTGTGTGTGTGGGTGGTGAGAGATCAGTTGGGTTTCTGAGTGTTTTCTCAGAGCAGCAGGTTAAAGTCCAGAGTGTCAATACTAGCAATCGGCTCTTTCCAGTAATTGAAGGTGGAATACTCGGCCAGGTCCAGGTCATCATCTTCATCTGCAGGAGATTTCCCCAAGCTTTTTTTGGTCTTCCCCATCTGACCACTCTTGGGCTTTGGGTCTGAAAGGCCCAGGTCCTCCAGCTCAGCCAGGTCCAGTGACGGGATAGGCTGCCTCCAGAAGAGAAATGAATCGAACTGGCTGTTCACCACTTCCAGCATGATGATGACACTGCAGTTTTAAGAACAAAACACATGGACTTACATTCACAGCTTTAGTAAACACCCTTTTCCAGAAGAACTTACAGACATTCTTTGTAGTCATCTTTAAGGTGCTCAGAAAGGCAAGAGTCACTTTATTTCAAACACTTTTCCACATGAACATTACATATAATGAAGGTGCTGAACCTTAGGGATGAATACTAAACATGTATTGTGAAAACTCAAGTTTATGCAACAAATAAAGAATTTCACAAGATCAACAAAAATTCATTCAATTTCTGCTCATTTATAAGCTCAATAGAGTATGGGGCTCTTGTACCATGATGCACTGTATCAGTGCCTGATATTAAGGTAATCAAACTCAAAATTATATTCTAATAAATTGAGATCCTGGAAATATGTCATCTTAAATGTAGTGACTTTGCAATTTCCATCTGGGATTAATAAAATAATTCTGATTCTGATCATATGTCTGTTCCCATCCTTGCATTATAATATTTGTAATTATTATTGTAATTTTGAGATGTATCTGCATAATACACAATATGTTGCCACAATATGTTTATGGAATTAAATTAAATAGTATTTCTATTGCTCCATTTATCAGGAATTTTATCTAAAGAACTGCCTGACTGAAACTGTCAAAATGTAAAAAAAAAGCAAAAACTGAGATGATTTTTGTGTTTTATATCAACTGTTTCTTTATTACAAGTCTAACTGTGTATGAAGCCAAATGGAGTCAGGAGGAGTTTTAATTCACTCTTTTTTTAGCATCAGTGAAGGCAGACACTGGCAGTACAATGCGGCAGATTAAATCCTGCCACCCGTTTCAATCCCACCCGTATTTCGACAAACCCTGAAAGCCTGTGCCAGGATTGGCGGACTGCCTGTGACTATAAACTACTAGCCAATCACTACCCAGGACGCCGATGTCACCGCCCAATCACAGTAACAGGGGCGGGACGTTACCCAAATCGAGTGGGGGAAAATCTCTTGTATATCACTTGATTAGCTTCACGGTTTATGCATTTTTCGCCCATCATTACATCCAAAATATGTTTGTTTCCAGACCGTACAGAAAGAACACCAGTATAAACAGCTTAATAACTATTAATTGGATCGTGAAGTGCTTTATTTACGCCCTGACTGACATGGTTAATTATAACTGTCATGCTGCTGGAGGCACTCAGCTCCAAAATAACCTGCATGTCTATTAAAAGAGAGACCCGAACGCTACCAAATAGGTTTAGTGAGCACTGAGACCTGAAGAAGGGCTCTGGGTTTCAGGGTGATTGTTGACCGATGTTCTCGTAGTAACGTTCCAGTTAAATGCGTAACGCACCTTTAGTGTCAAAATAAACGAACGGTCGCGTTTTGTAAAACAGAGCTACGAGCACACAGAGCAGGGCAGGGACTCGTTTTCCTACAGCATCACGAAGAGCATCATTTCAGACAGGTTCTACTGAAACGACAATGTTCGATGAATAGATCAGATACCTCTGTGAAGATCAGCTGCTCCTGTGGGAATAAATCCGGGATCTGGCTTTGAGATGGTGCTCTTGCCGGCTACCACACCCAGATAATGAAGGAAAGGGTCTATTCTCTCTCTCTTTCTCTCCCTCTCCCTCTGGGTCCTCCTCCTCTTCGTTCTCCTCCTCCAGCCTAGTGACAGGTGCACAATCATTCACGTTGAAGGGGGGGGCGCTGTTGTCTCATACAAATGACAGGGTGCCGAGGAATTGATTGCATACAGCAACAAGAGCGTCGGGGAGGTCAGGGAGTTGTGTAACCCCCCCGCTTCATCCCCAACTCCCCAGTTTATCCCGAAAGACAAGAAAAGATAAAGTATTCAGTATGACCTGCATTCCACCCAATCAACACTAGATGTCGCCCCAGACGGATACTGAAGTATTTAAGTTTTCAAATATTTTTTCCACAGAATTATCGCACGTAGTGTTGTGCTTTATTTTGTTTGTGATTTTTTTCTCTCTGTAATGTGACGCTACTGTTTACAATAAATACACGATTGTGTAATTGTTTAGACAGACAGACAAATAGACGGACAGACGGATGGACGTTAATCTCACTATGTGCTTTCATTCACATCACTTCACATCAGAGCAACGTCAGCATAGTTGACTGAGCAATTCCTTGCCTTCAGGATGACATTGTAGGCTTTGCAGCTATGCATTAGAGGAGTAATTGGAATGAAACTGTATCAGTGGGATAGAATGTGGGGATTTGTGTGATTTTCAGAGTGGCGTGCTTGATGGTGTCAGATGGACTGACAATTCAATAACATCCAGGGCCAGCTTTAGGCCCCCCTGTTGTCCCGGTGCTCCTACCGATGGGATGTCACGTGTTATGGCCTACGTTACAATTTACAGCTATACAGACATGTGATCATGTTTACCGGATTGTTTGCTCAAAATCTGATTTTTTTTGTATTGCCAATTCACTCCACATTCATTCTAAATCGTAATAATACTTAATATTTCTTCCAATCAGACACGACACGCAGGTAACACAAAGAATATGTAAAGGTCAAAATACAATGTTTACCTTTTATTAGAGTTTGGCAGCATGCAGAACAGCATAATTATGCATTCCGTTATTTTTGCCCCTAAACCATTTCTGGTTTAGGCCAGAAGGTGGGGCTGATAACAGCTATATAAATCAATGGTAATAATAATTCTGGGTAGGCTTCTAATTGAAACGTTGCTGTGAGTACTTAATTGCATTCAGCCCCACAAGAGCACCAAAGCGGTCAGGAAATGATGTTGGAGGAATAGTTCTGCCACTCTAACATATACCAATCCAAAGTATTAGGTGTATTTCTATCAATCTACAGCAGTGTTTCTCAACCCTGGTCCTGGAGGCACCCCTTCCCTCCAGACTTTTTGAACTCCCTGCGTTAACACACCCCCTGCCAGTCTGAAACAGTTTGCTAATGAGCTGATTACTTTAATCAAGTGTGTTGGGAGCATGACAAGCTGGGGTGCGGGGGTGCCTCCAGTTTTCCAGTTAGGAAACACTGCTCTAGAGAAGACGGGTCCACTGCACAGCCAAAAAAGCTCTCAATTTCAGTATGACCTGCATTTTCACCCAATGAACACTAGATGTCGCCCCAGACGGATACTGTTTGATATAAGTATTAAACAGTTTTCAAGTATTTTTTTCCACAGAATTGTCGCACGTACAGTGTTGTGCTTTATTTTGTTTGGGATGTTTTTCTCTCTATAATGTGATGCTACTGTTTACTATAAATACACGATTGCGTCATTGTTTACAAACAGCCTAACCGGAAATGAGCCAAACAAAAACAAGCCGAGGAGTGTGTCGTCACCGTTTAGCCTGTCCGGATCATTTTGGACATTTTGCTGACATTTTCACACACATAAAGTGCTTCGTGAGGCTGGGGTCTGGCAGTAGCAGCGAATATTTTGCAGGAGCTTTATCATGCGGGTGAGTTTTTGAGTTTTATGGCCGTAACGAGTCAACTGAGTTAGCTTAGCCTAGTCTGCTAATGGAACTCCGCTATAAGTAAGTTACAGAAACCACTGGATCGGTGTTTATTCACGGGGAACTGAGTAATTTTGGTCATGACAGTAAAGAGACAAAAAGCTGCTCATAACTCTTATTTTAATTCGATGGCGAGGCTTACATTGTTGATCAGGAAAGCACAGCTGGCTTGTTCCATGTCACTGACTGAAGAGCTCTTCACTTAGAATGACTAAAGATCACTTCGTTTACTGTGGTAAAACAAGCACCACGCAAGCCAAATGGCACGTTATGAACCAGGACAAGTGTGAAAGTGGCAGTGGAGCATGTGTGTAGTTCAGTGTCTGGGGTTTGTCCCATAGAGGCTGTTTTAAAAGGGGGTTTTGAGCTGAATTAATTTAGAAGTTCTGTTCCACCAATAGAAGACCAGCAAAGGGACTCCCATACTGCCTCACTTTTAGAGATCTCAGCTCACTGAGAAAACTACCCATTAAAGACTTCTCATTTAACAATAAGTCAACCTTCAGCAAGTTCTGTTTAATACGAGACACCACTGAGTTACTGTGAGTTACTGCCCCTGTTCCATTTAAATTTGTACATTTCAGTGTTTGATATGTAAACAACCAGTGACGGTATTTTCTGTGGTGGTAATAGGAGCCAGAGGTCACGATGACTGATATTTATTTTCCTATGTAATGTTAATGATGGCTAAGTATTGACCATTCTCATAAATATGTTTTTGAGGGGGATTATTTTGCCTCACCGCACCCTGCATGTACCCTTTTCACAACGAATTCATTTCAAAATGTGATTTACACCTGAAATCATCTTAAAACTGTGGTAAAACAAAGTGACTCAGTCATCAAATAGCCATTTAGTGTAATAACTGTGAAGGAGGTTTTAGAGGCAATACACATTGGTTTAATTTCCCATAAGTGTGAGGAACATTCACTCTGAGTGCTTTACATCAAACCACTCTTAAACTTAATATCTTACCCATTTGATTATGAGGAAAAATATATATCAGTAAATTCCTCTTTAAATGATTGTGTTATTTAACAATACAGATTTTTTGTTATTGTTCAAAGTGAAGCCCTGCCCAGTATGAATGTCTCTAACTTTCATTCTGTTAGGCAGGCTTGACTTTTAGCTTAGCTTATCTGGCTAACATTGTGAAACGCCATCCTGCTTTGTGTAAACCCCCATGGCTGTTGTGTAATTGTTCATCTATGTTTCCTTTGTTTCAGAGACTAATGCCTGGATAGAGCCTCTTCGTTCTCTGGTTTGGCCTCAGCCCACCTCACTCAGCTAAGCTTTCTGTCCACTGAGCATGCACAAGCTGTGAAAATGATCCGAATAGGTTTGTTTTTGTAGTTGCTTTTGGTTCATAACCACAATGGTTGTCATTGGAAAATAACCATTTTTGTATTTTTGTATTTTTAAATATGGCTTTGTAAAAGTGTCAGTCAGCTTTATTGGATTGCTGGTCCTATAAAAAGCCAAGCCTGTGTGCTTTTTAATATTTATTATGACTTGTCTGGAAAGCTTCAAGGCACAAAGCAGGGAACAACTTTGACTTGCTGACTTTATTGCTCCCTTTTCAAAGGAAGTGACTCACATATCTCAATATTACACTTTAGAAAGTATTTAAAAAGGTTTGATGGAGGACGGACATAATGTTAAGGTGACATTACTCTGGATTAGATGTTAGGTGATAAGATACAACGTCTTGTATAATAATTATTTATGCTAACAGTAAGTCACAACACTAGCTTAAGGCGTTCAGACTCAGGAATGTGAAAGAAGCTCAACATACACTGCCAGATACAGCTCAACAGCTACAAGGGCTTTTTTATTTTTTACAAAAGCCTGATTATTTGCAGTAATTGTCCGTTAAGAGTATATATTATTGCCTTATTATATTTGTTCTTTGTAAAAGTGTTCTATAAGACCCCTGTCAAGCCATGGCAGATTGTTGTTCAGAAACAGTTGATGGTGAGGTTGTATCAGTCAGTGAACAAGAACAGATGAAAACACCTAAGGACAACAAACGGGATGAGTTAGATGCACACAAGGACACAGAAAGCAGCCAAACAGAAGAAATGTTGGCAGCTGCCAAACAGGCTACTCAAGAGAGGGCCACACCTCTAGAGAAGGACAACAAAACTCTACCCTGCCAGCAAACTTCAAGTATGACCTCCGCTACTTCTTCTGACTACAGTGAGGTCAGTGCTAGTCCTGTAGCCACTGAGAGCCTTTCTGAAAGAGAGGATTCTGAAGTGACCTATAGCCAGTACTCAGTGACCAGCCTGCTGGAGGAAACGCCTTCTGTTTCCATGACCACAATGAATGTTTCTGAAGAGAATGGTCTGTCCATGGATGAGTCCACCAAGTCTGACCAAGCCCTATCTCTGAGTGACGATGTTCAGAGTGTGGAATTAGCTGAAGCAGCACTTCCATCATTGAGTGATAACGTGGTTGGCACTGAGATAGCTGAGGCTGCAGGTCCAGGGCCATCGCAGGCAGTGCAGTCTTATTACCTGGTGAAGTGGATTACCTGGAAGGAGAAGAAGACACCCATCATCACACAGAGCGAAAATGGCCCGTGTCCTTTACTAGCCATCATGAACATC
This sequence comes from Acestrorhynchus altus, assembly GCA_034509495.1. Lineage (NCBI taxonomy): Eukaryota > Metazoa > Chordata > Actinopteri > Characiformes > Acestrorhynchidae > Acestrorhynchus > Acestrorhynchus altus. Next base: position 16,393,616 of record CM067505.1, read on the forward strand.
CTCTTCTTGAGATGGAAGGTAAGACAGTTGTGTCTCTGCAGTGCCAAATAATGTGTTGTGGTCAAGAGAAATCATATGTCATATTTTTCATTGTGATATTGATATTAATATTAAAATATGTTCTATTTTTAAACATACAGTTAAATTTAGTCAGTCACTGATTGTGCGATTTCTTCTAGTTATAAAGGTGAGAGAGGTCTGTCATTTTCATCATAGATACACTACAAATATGAGAGACAAATTGAGAAAAAACAAAATCCAGGAAATCACATTGTAGGATTTTAAGCTTCTTTCCTCCACTCATTACTTAAATTAATGGCACCTGTTTGACCCCTTTTATCTGTATAAAAGACACCCGTCCACAGCCTTAAACAGTCAGACTCCAAACTCAACCATGGCCAAGACCAAAGAGCTGTCGAAGGACACCAGGAAGAAAATTGTAAACCTGCTCCAGGCTGGGAAAAGTGAATCTACAATAGGCATGCAGGTTGGTGTAAATAAATCAACTGTTGGAGCAATTGTAAGAAAATGGAAGACATACAAAACCATTGATAATCTCCCTCGATCTGGGGCCCCACGTAAGCTCTCATCCCACATCCCATGTGGCCAAAATGATCATGAGAATGGTGAGTAAAAATCCCAGAACTACACAGAGAGACCTGATGAATGACCTGCAGAGAGCTGTTACCAAAGTAACAAAGGCTACCATCAGTAACACACTATGCAGAGAGGGACTCAAATCCTGCAATGCCTGGCATGTCCCCCTCCTTAAGCCAGTACATGTCTGGGCCCATCTGAAGTTTGTCAGAGAGCATATCAATGATCCAGAAGAGGATTGGGAGAATATCATGTGGTCAGATAAAACCAAAATAGAACTTTTTGTTAAAAACTCAACTCGGTTTGGAGGAAGAAGAATGCTGAGTTGTGTCCCAAGAACACCATATCTGCTGTGAAGCATGGGGGTGGAAACATCATGCTTTGGGGCTGTTTTTCTTCAAAGGGGACAGGACGACTGATCCGTGTTAAGGGAAGAATGAATGGGGCCATGTATCAGGAGATCTTAAGCAAAAACATTCTTCTATCAGTGAGAGCATTGAAGATGGAACGTGGGTCTTCCAGCATGACAATGATCCAAAACACATAGCTCAGGCATATCAAGGAATGTCTCCGTAAAAAGCTTTTCAAGGTCCTGGAGTGGCGTAGCCAGTCTCCAGACCTCAACCCCATAGACAGTTTGTGGAGGGAGTTGAAAGTGTTGTGCCCAGCAACAGCCCCAAAATATCACTGCTCTAGAGAAGATCTGCATGGAGGAATGGGCCAAAATACCAGCTACAGTCTGAAGACTTACAGGAAACATTTGACCTCTGTCATTACCAACAGATGTTATGTTACAGAGCAGAGAGTTGAACTTTTGTTATTGACCAAAATACTTATTTTTCACAATCATTTCTAAAAAAAAAATCTACAATGTGATTTCCTGGATTTTTTTTTTCTCATTTTGTCTCTCATAGTTGAAATGTACCTATTGATGAAAGTTACAGACCTCTCACATCTTGATGAGTAGGAGAACTTGCACAATCAGTGGCTGACTAAATACTTTTTTGCTCCACTATTTGTACCGATCAAAGTCATTTTAGCTAATTAGCTAATGTCTACAGTACATTGTTGGAATAGTAAAATATAGATCAAGGTACAGCCTATGTAATTAAACTGGGCAGAAATGGGTGGTTTATGAGGTGGTCGTGGCCACACCCAATTTTTACAAAATTGATAAAAAGGTACACTATTTGCTTTAATTTAAATTTAAATTACATTTAATATTTTTATAAAAGGATTCACCACTCTCAGAGGTTGTTTTTTCAATTTTGTAGAAAAAAAGAGCCACAAAACTATGCTTTGTCTAATGTGGCATTAAGAAACAATTTAAAAATAAATATAATTATTGTAATCAGTCACAACTGAAACAGTTTTTAGATCATGTAGAGGAAAAAAATATTCAACCACTAAATTCTGAGGAAAATATTTTGAATAGCTCTGTAATTTACAGTTCTTAAACAAATACCTGTATAAGATTAAATCTTCTAAATAGTCTTCAGTTAAAAAAAGAGTGGTCTCCAAGAGACCTTGGAGAGCTGTTGCACAAAGTGAATTGACACAAATCATGGCTCCAACATGAGAGAAGACTCCACTTCTTCAAGAAGGTAAAAAAAATCATAGAATGTTGCAAAAGATGTTGGTTGCTCCCAGTCAGCTGTGTCAAATCTGGACCAACAAACTAAACGGAAAAATTGTAAAAGGGAAGCATGCAGGTAGACCATAGAAAACATCAAAGCATCAAGATACAGTGGGTACCGCACTTCGCTTTTTGCACATTTTGTTATGCAAAAGTCTTATTCCAAAATTGATCCAATTCATTTTCCCCCTCAAAATTATACACACAATAGCCCATGGTGACAAAGTGAGAAATGTTTGTTTGAAATCTTTGCAAATGTATTACAAATAAAACACAAGAATATAACATGTGCATAAGTATTCACAGCCTTTCTCATGATACTCAGGATTGAGCTCAGGTGCATCTTGATTCCACTGATCATCCTTTAGATGTTTCTAAAGCTTGATTGTAGAACATCTGTGTAAATTCATGTCAGAGCACAAACCAAGCCATGAGGTCTAAGGAATTGTCTGTAGACCTCAGAGACAGGATTGTATTGAGACACAGATCTGGGGAGGATACAGAAAAAAATCTGCTGCATTGAAGGCCTCTGTCATCCATAAATGGAAGAAGTTTAGCCCAGCCAAACTGAGTGATTCATTTTTCAAGATTGGTAATGCCATTTTGCCATATAATGTGACTTGCTTGGCCTGCAAGTCACTCAGCCCAGTTGAGAATCTGGTACAAATGGAAGAAATTGGTCAATGACAAGGCTCCATCCTGCGAAACTGAACAGCAGTAAGAGACTGCTGAGGATTGAGGAAGAATACTGTTTGTCATTAGTTTAGTTTATGCCTCAGAGAATTCAAGCTGTCATAAAAGACAGAGATGGTGCAACAACGTACTGATTGTGCAATGTTCTTCTCATGACTTCATTATATTTTCCTCAAAGTTTAGTGAGTCCATATTTGTTTCAACTTCTTGAACACAGTTTTTACTGACTACAATTATATCTCTGCTATTTGTATATCTGCTGACATCAACCCTTGTACACATCTATACAGATATGCAGTGTCTGAGATGATCTTATTCCATTAGCAGATCGTTTTGCTTATGTCATTAAATAATGCTCACATAATGAAAATGTATCTGATATAATTTAGTGTCTATAAAGTATCTAAAATAATTTTAGTTTAATCAGATTCTTTACACTCACAACATATTTGCAGTCATATTTTTTATAGTTTTAGGGAATCAAAAGTGAGTGTTCCAAAGCATCATTTTAATGTCTTTTGTTTTTATGGTGAATGATGCATCCCTAATTGCCAAATTGAGTCCATTCTGATTCTAATTCAATTTAGTAATTATTCAGTATCAATTAATTTAGTCACTATTCACTTACAATATTAAAGTTTTTAACTCCACTAACTGCAGCACTAAAATCCCACTGGACTAGCTAGCATATAAGCTAATCAGCACCGTTCACGCTGTTCATTACAAAACACGTCAAACAGATCCTCCTCAGGATAAAATCAACTCAAATCAACTGACTGGTTTTCTCCAGCTTCTGTTGGCTTTATTATCTCCATCTGAGATTTTTCAAGCTCTAAACTCAGTGTGAAAACAACCATCACAGGGGTAAAAAGAGTGTTTTCTTGTCTCTTTACCCCCCAGTTAGAACTGTTGGACCATATTATTATCATAGGAATTGCTGAATTTGTGTGGGTCATCAAAGCTCTGACTAATGGCCTGACGCATGTCTTTTGTTATTTGTGCATCTCTCACAACGATCTAAAAATATATTTCAGTGCACCCTTTATATATTTGAAAAGTGATTTCTGAGAATTTATTATATTTGTAGGATTAAAACTCTTAGGGTTAAATATCGATATTGCATAACTCACACGAAGATTTATTTAAATTCAAAATAAATGTAAAAAAAAATTAAATCCACTCCTAATTTTAATTCACTAATTAAAATTCATGTTTAGTTGCATATAATGTTTACTCTGTTACTAGACAGAGATTTGTAAGATGAATTCTGTTCTTGGCTTGTCCACAGGCCAAATTACCTGCGCAAACAGAGGTTGTTACCATAGAGGACCTGATGGCTCACCTCGGTAAGATACTTTTTTTTTTTGTTATAAAAAGTTCCACTAAGATTGATTCTTATTCATTTATTTCAGTTTTCAGTAGGTTTTACCATCTGAAGAGAGGCCTAAACACTGCTGAATGTTGTCTGAATGTTTAATTAACTTATTTAATTTGATTTGTATTTGTAATATAATCTCAAAAAAAGTGTAATGTTACAACTAACAGCTCATGTTTTGGACACAGCACACAGAGATGTAATGTAGATGTGATGTAAATTTCTAATTGAGTTTGGGGGGCTGATATTTACTTTAGGATATGAAATAAATGTTAGTAACTCATATGTGTTTAGGTTGGAAAACTGCCTCAAACAGCATATAATGATATTGGATTAATCATTGAATTGTATTATAAATTAATGAGTTATTGTATTGAATTATTTATATTAAATGTTGGATTAACCAGTTGAATTGTAATCTTTGAAATGAAGCTGATTTAACTAAACTTAGTTAATTCTTGCTCAAATTTCTTTATAATTACTTTTCAAAAAGTAAACCCCATTCTCAGCTTAAGATAATTTATCAAAAGTTTAGAATTTTGATAGACACTTTTCAGAAGATTTTTTCTTTGCATCATTAATTTATTGGCCTAGTGAGTGGAGATAATGGTCTAAATTGTCTTTAATGGACTGGAAATAGCAATATCCTTTTTAAAGCCATAGAAAGAACCTCTGCATTGATTTTCTTTCTACATCTCTCACTGCAGGAGAGTGTGTGCTATCCATTAAGCCAAGAGAGAAAGCAGAGGGCATGGAGCTCAATTTTCAGCAGGTAAGAACAAGTGAATGTATGAACCTGTATGAACCTGTACATGTATGAAACAATGCAGACATTAGATTAGATTAGATTCAACTTTGTCACTGTGCAAAGTACAGGTACAGAGCCAATGAAATGCTGTATATGCAGATTTAGCCATAAGCATAATGATTGTATGGGATCTTCACTTCTGTTTAATATCAAAATGAAGAATGTGCATAAATGGACTTGGTTTTTGTATTGGGTTAGAAAGACAGAATGCTGATACAGTAATCTCCTATCTTACAGCTGATTAGGACAGTGTCTCACAAACTCTGTCCTGATAGCCCCCTACCCTGCATATTTGTACCTGCTCCCAACTCACCTGACTAATCAGCTCATTAACAATTCCTTTCAGAGTTGCAGAGTTCAGTGTTAAAGCAGAGATTCTCAACTTTTGGGCTGGAGAACCACCAGTGGGCCATAAAGCACTCTCTAGTTATCCACAGGCCCATCCTTGGTGGGAGGCAGTAGTCGATACTGGTCATACTTATATATAGAGACAACTTTTAGAGAGAATTCCACATTTTGTAACTAGACATGTTGTCTGATTTTACTAATCTTTACTGCTCATGTTTGCAAAGGACATTTAGGACAGATGTTTTCATGAACACCTTTTATTCTTAAGCTAATGTTCAGGCCCTAATTTGTGCTAACTAATTTACCTAACATGTTTTTAATGTTCACACTTCAGCAATAAAATGTGCAGAGCAGGGGCCGCCAGGACTAGGTTGGAAAACACTGGATTAGGAAATGATGCAATCCATTATGGTTATATGGCTACGCTTAAAAATACACTATTAATATATTTTAATATACTATTAATAAATATAACACAACTATAATTCTTTCTAAAGACAATAAAAACCGCACAAATTGATCGTTAGAACCCAGTCTAGGGTCAGGCATAACAGAACATCAGAGTGGGTTCTCTCCCCAGACACCTAGATGGGGTCATAACATTTTGGCTGGGGTATGTTCCCAGGACCTCTCCCACCGCAAGTGAGAATGATACTCCTAAATAAATTAACAGAACTAAACCACCAAGACTAATGTAAATTAAAAAACATGATAAAACATTATATAAAATTTAAATATAAAAGTGAAAAGAGGAAAAAAAGTACTGTTTTTATACATGTGCAAATGATGACCACTAGTAAATGCTTTAATACACCTCTTCCAACCCTGAAAGGGCTTGTTAACAAATTCATTATTTGAATCAGATATGTTGGGAGTGGGTAATCTACTAACTGCAGGACAGAGGGGTGCAAAGAGAGAGAGAGGCCAAAAGTGTCACTAAGTGTATGCTATGATTTGGGTAACGTGGTAATCAGTCTTACACTGTTGAGTTGCTGCATGCTGGAACAGATCTCAGGAGTGTCGGCAGGATTTAGTATATGGGTGGACCGTTTGTTTGAAACTGTAAAATGGCTGTACTGTTGTTAGCTTGCCAGTCCAGTTATCAAATGTGAGACAGTTCCAAACTTGTCATGAACATCACACATCTTCCACTGAGCTGGAATACTTGGGATTGTTTTATGTTTTCAGTTTAATTACAGCTGCACCCTCCTGTCACACTGAAGGATTATGTTTGATTATATTCCAGAATTTTGTTTTGGTTTTTAATATATGTAGATTTTAAAGATGTCTTATTAAGGAGAAAAAAATGGACATGTTGTACATTTTAGGTTCCAGTTTTATTCAACATGTTAAAGTCAGCAAATAAACAGATATTGTAACACATTGTATTGCTCCGAGCACGTGTGCTCACTGCAGTGTGTGAATACACTAGTGTATATATGTATCTCTGTTTGTAGATGGTTTAAATTTGGAGTGTGCAAAAACACAGTGGGTCTATATATGGAAATTCAGCTTTATAAACCATATTGTGTATTATTGTTGTGATGTCATTTATGCACATTTACTTATCAGCTCTAAGCATTCATGTTGAAATTAGGAAGTTTTCTCTGCTTTTAATGAGCCACAGTGCAGGACTGCCAATTAGAACAAAGTTTATGTACATAGCACAGTAACAAACACAGTGTGGTAAAAGGGTAAATATAATTTTCCTATCATTTTTAACATTTTAAATGTTTTAAAAACAATCATCTCCTAGTCCATACAGTTGTGTATTAATTTACTCTCTCCTCAGAATATGAGTGATGCCATGGCTGTTCTGCCAAAATTGTCCACTGGTCTTGATGTAAATGTTCGCTTCACCGGTGTGACGGACTTCGAATACACACCAGAATGTATCGTCTTTGATCTACTTGACATTCCACTCTACCATGGCTGGCTGGTAGACCCACAGGTCAGAAAAAGGGTTAGAAAACTGGGAACAGTTTTTTTGTTTTTTTTTTAATTATTATTTATTTATTTATTTATTTATTTTTTTATTGATATTTTAAATAATACAGTAAATGTGCTTAAAATGTTTGGGAATGTTTAACTGTAATCTTTAATTGTAGTCCTTTAATTGTGATCTTCCTCTGCTATTTACAGTTACACGTTTCAAATTATAGTCAATATGGGTAGCAGTTGTAAAACAGGTGCCGTTGATGATTTTTGTAACATTATCCTTCCAGAGTCTGGAAATGGTGTCTGCTGTAGGAAAACTCAGCTACAACCAGCTGGTGGAGAAGATCATAGAGTACAAGCATTCGTCAGATAGCAGCCGAGTCAGTGAAGGTAAGAAAACTGTGCTGCATTTAACACTGCATTGATCTGAGAATGTCAGCACTGGAGGAACTGACCTGTACAGATGGTAAAGATTAGATTTTTTTTGTGTTTTAGATGTTCAGTGTTCTGCTGATGTGGAGACGATGTTGAAACCTGCTGATGGTGACTCATGTCTTGCCATTCTGTTTTTGTTTCCTGCCAGGGTTAATAGCAGAGCAGTTTTTGGAGTCCACAGCCACTCAACTGTCGTATCACGGCTTGTGTGAGCTTAACACAACAGCTAAAGAGGGAGAACTCTCCGTGTTCTTCAGGAACAACCATTTCAGTACTATGATAAAGCACAAGGTGCTTGTGGACATTTATATGCTGTTATGTGCACACAAATATGTTACTGTGAAAAGTTTATTGGAACATGAACATCCAAAGAGCTTCCAAAGTCTTCCAAACTCTTCCAAAGACAAAACATTTGAAACATTTTAAGCAAGATTATTGATTTGTGCAGTGTGTTTTAGGCCTCTTTAGGAAAAGTGAGGTAATACAGGTTTTACAGCTTTAGAAACACTCCTACTCCTGAAACGATGTTCTGTAAGTAGCTACCTAGCACTAAATCTAAATCTAAAATAATTGATGCACACAAAACAGGAAGGTTATAAGCAAATACCAAAGTATTTCCAGTAGCTGTTTCTTGTTGATGTAATTCAATGGTAGTATAAAGGAATGATGGCATTCAAGTTTAGGTCTGAAAAACAAAAAAAACTTGCAAATGAAAATGCAAATGAAAACACCGGACTGATTGCAAAAGACCTTCAGGAATATTTAGCAGAGTGCTGAAATGGTGCACTGTTCTGCTGCACAAATATGACCTTCACAGAAGAATCATCAGAATAAGACCTTTCCCGTGTCCCCACAACGATTTAATGTCTAAACAAGCCTATTTTTGGAAGTTCTGTTCAATGATAAAATTACAATTAAATCGTAAACTATTTTGACAAAAATATAAATATGTAGAGATGTGCTTCTGTAGCTGTGACTTGTATACAATTACATTTACACCATACTTTTTTGTTGATGCCTGAGAGCCTGAGGTTGTATCAAGTTTACTACTTTGCACATCGAACATCAATAATAGCGAAAGATTCAGTATTTTTTCAAAACATAAATGTTTAATAAATGCATTATTTATCATCTGTTGAATGATATTTGAAGGAATATTTTTAGAAAGAAAAATAGTGAGACTATTCTTATGATTGTAGAAGTAACGGGTGTGTGAATTACAGGGTCATCTGTATCTGCTGGTCACAGACCAGGGCTTCTTGCATGAGGACGGTCTCATATGGGAGAGCTTGCACAATGTGGAGGGAGACGGCAACTTCTGTGACTCCGATTTTAGACTCTGCCACCCTTCGCAGAAAACCCCCACTGTCAGCCAAAACACACCACAGCAGCAGCAGATGCAGATTGACCAGGTCAGACAACTGCCTGCCTCTGCAGGGGTTTGTTTGTTTGTTTGTTTGTTTTGGTTGTGCTTATTATTTAAAAAGGTTTCAAATGAACCAAATGCACGCAATTAATGATATTCGAGTAAAGAGTGAATTTTTAACACAAAACGCTTACTCCAGACATGGCCATGACATTGTACGGCACAGGGCTGTCGATTACAATGAGCTAAAGTATGTTGTATAGCTAAAAACCAGTAGAAGCAGCATCTTGTAGTATGAATGATGTCTGTATTTTTGGCAGTGTTTACAGATAACAATGCACTTCTGTTCAGAGGTTCAACAGTCAGATTTGAAAGGTTTTTAGTAATATGAAACTAGTGTTGATACAGATACATGTACTTTAAAATAACCCTGTGCTTATCTATAGCTCATCAGAGCTATATATGAGCTATAGATGATTCTAAACTGACTTAGAAACTGTATAATATCCAGAATAAAACTCTAATAACATGAATATCCAGACTAAAGTTCTAATAACATTAATGTCCAGTATGTCTAGGTTATAATTGACATATCTACTCTGTGTAAATTGTGCAGTAATAAGTAAAACAAGTATAAAAAATTAATACCACCTTACAATTTACAATCAAATAATTCCAAATGTATAAATAGAAAATTAAATTAGAAACCGAACATCTTGGCTAATTTTATGATGGTTACTTATAAAAATTTTCCTTTTACTAAACTGCCAAGGGGGGGGTTGAATTTTTTGTGCTGCTTTAGGACTACCTGGTGGCCATGTCTCTGCAGAGAGACCAAGGTGAAGCTCCTGGTCCTTTAAGTGATCTTGAATTGGCCAGACAGCTTCAGCAGGAGGAGTACCAGCAACCTCAGCAGCAGCAGGTCTCTGAGCAGGTAACGCACCTGGCATATATATATATATATATATACATATATACATACACCTTTCTAAATATAGCTATTTAAAACCATTTAAAACCAACTATTTAAAACCAACAGGGTCAAACAACTAGGGTCTTCTGTTTTATTTAAGGAATATTAATGGTGGTAACGCTTTATATCTCTCTAGCTCACACCTGGCACTAGACATGATGCCAGTAGGATTATGGGTATCTGATCCAGAGAGTTTTATTCTATTGGCAGCACTTTTCTAAAGGGAAATGATGAGCTCTGCGTGTGCATTTGCATCCGACTGTATCAACAATGAATGCAGCTTAAAGTATCTAAATGCATTAATTTAAAAGGATGTCCACAAACATTTGGACATATGATGTATAATGTACAGTGCAAAGTGTTCACAGCACCTCACCTTTTGCACATTTTATTTTACAGCCTTATTCCAAAATGGAATTATTTTTTTCATCATAATTGTACAAACAATAACCCAGAATGACAAAGTGAGAAAAGGTTGTTTATTACAAATAAAATCACATATTATATGTACAGGTGCATCATATTTCCACTGATCATCCTTCAGATGTTGCTACAGCTTGATTGGACACCTGTGATAAATTCAGTTGATTGGACATGATTTGGAAAGACACACACCTTGTTTATATAAGGTCCCATAGTAGACAGTGCATGTCAGAGCACAAACCAAACCATGAAGTGTAAGGAACTGTCTGTGGATCTCGGAGAGAGGATTGTATCAAGACACAGATCTGGGAAGGATACAGAAAACATTCTGCTGCATTGAAGGTCACAATAAGCACAGCGGCCTCCATCATCCATAAATGGAAGAAGATTGGAACCACCAGGACTCTTCCTTAAGCTGGCCGTCCAGCCAAACTGTGGTTGTGGTAAGAGGGCCTTGGTCAGGGAGGTGACCAAGAACCCTATATTTTTGAATCCAGATATTTTTCTGCAGCAGGAGGTGGGAGACTAGTCAGGGTCGAGGGAAAGACGACTGCAGTGATGTACAGAGACATGCTTGATGATAACCAGCTCTAGACCGCTCTGGATCTCAGACTGGGATGAAGGTTTATCTTGCAACAGGACAACAACCTTAAGCACACAGTCAACATAACAAAGGAGTGGCTTCAGGACAACTCTCTAAATGTCTATGAGTGGTCCAGCCAGAGCCCAGACTTGAACCCGATTGAACATCTTTGGAGATATCTAAAAATGGCTGTGCACCAGTGCTCCCCATCCAGTCTGATGGAGCTTGAAAGGCTCTGCAAAGAAGAATTGAAGAAACCTCACATAAACAGATGTGCCCAGCTTGTAGCATCATACTCCAAAAGATTTGAAGCTGTATTGCTGCCAAAGGTGCTTCAACAAAGTATTGAATAAAGGCTCAGAATATTTATGTACGTTACAAAAAGTGAAGCGCTGTGAATACTTTCCAGATCCACTATATTTATGCTGATTTTGTTGTGTTTGTTTTGACAGACACGAGCTCAAGCAACATCTCATCATGGAGGACGGAGGCGGGGTGAGAAGAAGGATGACACTGATTGTTCCATTTTATAAATCAGGGCCTTCAAACACCAAACCCTCTCTCGCTCTCTCTCTCTCTCTCTCTCTCTCGCTCGCTCGCTGAGGCCCTGCCAAAGGACTAAGCTAACTTCCCCTGCAACAGAAGGTCCCATTCATACAGACCTTGCTCATCAGATTAGCGCACACTTGCCTAAACCAACGACTCCTCTTTGGTTTTGCTGCTCCCTACAGCTGAAAATACTGGTCCCCATAATCTGATACCCCACTGTCAGCCCACATACTGAGAGGCTTTTCCAATTTCTCTTTAACCTTGTTGTTGCGATGAAAACATTCAGAATGGTTCATTGTGGAGAAACGTGTGGCTGTTTGTTTGTTTGTTTGTTTGTTTTGTTTTTGTTTTTACACCGTGGTGGTGATGAGAACCTGGGTCACCTGCTCACAAATGCAGGTACTTCATTGACTATTCAAAACCATTAGCACGTGTTTTCTGAATTTCATATGTAATGTGGATGGTAAAATAATAGCCAAATTAACTCCTAACAAAATTAGGATTTCTAACTGTGCTTCACAGCATGTATCCCTTTGTGGATTGGTTTTAAAAATATGTTTTAAGAACAAAAACCTCTCAGTAATGTGGTGAAACTGTGTCTAACATTAAGCTGTGTATGCACAATATTTCAGTGTAATAAAATTAAAGGTAGATTTTAGAGAACCTTTAGAGAAACTCTTCAGAAGTCTGTTTCCATTCACCACCACTGTGAACAATTCTGACTTTGCACGTTTCTCTAGAATGGAGTGTTTTACAGCAAATCACTGTTAAGTGACATTGTTCACAATCTTAACCATTTACTTATGCACAAAGCAGTGATTCCACTTAAGACTTGTTCTGTGACTATACAGTACAGGCCAAAAGTTTGGACACACCTTCTCATTCTCAGTTTTCTGAATTTTCATGATTATTTACATTGTAGATTCTCACTGAAGGCATCACAACTATGAATGAACACATGTGGAGTTTTGAACTTAATAAAAATTAAGTGAAATAACTGAAAACATGTTTTATATTCTAGTTTCTTGCCACCCTTTGCTCTGATTACTGCTTTGCACACTCTTGGAATTCTCTCAGTGAGCTTCAAGAGGTCGTCACCTGAAATGGTTTTCCAGCCATCTTGAAGGAGTTCCCAGAGGTGGCTCGTTGAGAGAATGCCAAGAGTGTGCAAAGCAGTAATCAGAGCAAATGGTGTCTATTTTGAAGAAACCTGAATATAAAGCATGTTTTCAGTTATTTCACCATTTTTGTCAAGTACAAAACTCCACGCGTGTTCATTCATAGTTTTGTTCTACAATGTAAACAGTCATGAAAATACAGAAAACGCATTGAATGAGAAGGTGTGTCCAAACATTTGGCCTGTACTGTATATGTCATTTCAGGACTGCTGGCATTACACAAAGCAAAGTGCAAATAAAAAGTTATTTACACATGCAGTGGCAAAGATTGTTTAGATGTATATGCTCTAAATCGGTGCTGTTTCATGCTGCATACTTAGTATCCTTCGGTCTTAAGAGTGAGACAGTGTAATTGTGCAATTAAATTGCTATAGTGTTGCGTAGTGACATTCTAAATGAGATGCTTGTTCTGTGGAAACGTAGCACATTTTCTAATGCAAATTAAAGGAACTCAATGTACAAAATGTTCATGCTACACAAATCTGAAGATATATGTTAAACTATTTTTTTTTTTTTTTTTTTTTTTTTAAAAGAAAATTTAAATGTAATTCACTACCCAATCCACACAGTCAGTATATGACACTTATGCTACAAATGTATGCATGTTTTTTTTTTTTTGTGATTTCATGAAAACCAACATATTTACATGAATCTGCTTGTGCAGCCTACCGCAGTTCAGCAGTGCCATTCACACCAGAGTAATAAGGAGATGCACAATACAGAACCGTGCTCATTAACATACATATATCAGTCTTAAAGCACAGTAACACAAACAGCCTGTTCTAAGGGATGAATGGTATGTTACAAGGTTGTAAATTAGTCTTGCAGAAATGGATTTTGACTGGTTTTACTACTAAAACGACCAACACTGTCACTGTGTTGACAAGATGTCTTAATGTTACATTATTACTGCAAGCGATTTTTATGCAAATGGCAGTTACCTGATGTTTCATGTTTTCTTAAATAATTGTGCACAAAATGGGTATGATTAGTGTATGTCTGTACTGAGGCATGACATATCCGTCACATTTTTACAGATACAGATTTAAAGCCAGTATGTTCAGGACCACTTATAACAAACCTATATCTACTAGGAAAAAAAACCCAGTTCATATACTGAAAGAGCTGAACACATTTACTGCATGACAAACAAGAAGGCTGCCAAATTGTCTGTTGTTTCTTAATTTGTGGTACCAGCGGTGTTTGCATAACCAAAATTAATCAGATATAAATGTGTAATGTAACATATACATACCTTTTAAAGTTATCTGACTTTCTGAATTTCTACTCACTGTTTTGAAGCATTGTGTAGTGCCAGCCAGGATATTAAACTAAATGGCAACAAATCAAGCTACAATTTTAGCTTGATTTTACAATTTATTTTATGTTTTTTTTTTTATTATTATTATTATTTGAATCAATATTAAACTTCCTAAATCACATCTCTCAGTTGACACAGCTAGTGTCTTAGGCCCCAGCTGTAGGTCCCAGACAATGCTTTAATAGATAAGAACCAAAAAATGTAAACACCCTATAGTTTGACAAAATATTAATTCAACACTTGATCGCTGTTCCCAGATGCAGTGCATCAGCCACTACGTTTGATAGCAATCTGACATGTGCTTCTTGTGCTGCAACAGGACACTCTAGGTAAACATTGCTAACAAGCACTGAACACCAATTTCCAGAGCCAGTCTCTGACCAGTATCCTCTACAAAAATACATGCCTAAAATCTTGACTTATTGACCTAAACCCATGACTACAATTCTGCTTTCAACCTGGACTGTGGTGTGTAAAGCCACAGTCCACATTACCGTGAAATTGAAGTTACAAATAAATGAAGATCTGAATAGAAATTTTTTAGTCTGTTTTCCTTTTGCAAACTAAAGAGGCACATGTCAGATACCAGCTATGTCTTCACTGATTGCATCTGGGATCAGTGACCAGTCATTGGTTTTCTTTAGTTTTTATAAGGTAAGACTGCCTTTTTAAGAAAACAGTTATCAGTGTTCAAGCCTCACCAGGATGGACCGTGCTGGAAACTCTCTAGTGAAGGGCTTTCTGTGACACTTGATTCCATGTCTTAATCACTTTTTGCTTTCTATTTAATTTGTCAAAACCTCACTAAATGAAATTGAAATACCCACGAACCTGATGTGTCCTTATTTGACTGCTCATATTTTGCAGATTATATCTGTATAGAAATATATGTGTAGAGTGAGCAAGCAACTGCTCCTCAGTTTACTCTATTAGCTACAGACTTTTCCAGGCGTCAAAGTAGAAAGATGAGTTAATGGCTTTAAAATAAGTGCTGTTAATAATTTAGTTTCACATTAAAGTCTTAACTTGGACCACGCAACCTCTCTCAGTAATTTATTGAGGCTTTATTTGTTAGTGGTGAAACTTCGTCCACAAAACTCCAACCAGATGCCCTAATGTAGTATTTTACACATCCTTTTAAATCCAAGGCTTTTATAAAATGTATTTTGTTTCTTATAGTTCACTTGCTTGTTTATTTTCAGGTAAGAAATAAATTCAAATTCAAACATGCACATTTCCAGTGCATTGAAATTGATGTAAATTGTAAATGCTGAGAACCAAAAAACCATAAACCAGTTGCCTCACCTTACAATTACTAATTACAAATTATTTTAAGTCTAAAAATGTTTCAATTTATCTACTAAATAAATTAAATTGACCAAGTTTAGGGTCAAATGTTTACAGTTAAGTTATATTTACTGCATATGTGTCTGAATAACAGTTAAATGTGCTTAAACATGCTTGAAACATCGTAGAATGTCCTACTATTAGTATTATTCTGTCTAGACCACAACAGTCGATTTCAAATGTAATCACCTCATGTACTGAATAATACAATGAATTGTGTTTCAGGACATTTTTCATATCAGTATCAAGAAATGACATTCATTCAAAAATGTAACAGTGGACAGTCCGATCACAATAGACTATCTCCTCTTACTTATAAACACTAATGCTGAATGGACTCCCAGTTTCTTCACGGTGAACCATGAGTCACAATTCTCCTTTTAATTCGCCAGCAGTAGTTTCCACCGCCGAGAGTCAACGCTTTATTAATGATTACAGGTTGAGATTACAAAACACACACAATGCAAAAAATGAATGCAAGTGCACACCATGTGGTTGTGAAGAAATTAACATTTATTAGTGCCAATTTTGAAAATATTCCTCACATTAGTTTGAGATGTCATGTTCTGTCTCATATGGAAGAATGTTAAAATCTGCAGAGCTCTATGATGTATAAAAAAGTGTGAAAAAAGCACAGGTTGTAAAAATACAAAACATAAGGTGCTGTAATCAATCAAATTATGGGTTCAATGATCACTTCCAGTCCACACCTGTCAGAACATTAAAGTGCAAGACTCAAACAGAACACTTCAGAGGGATGCTAAGAGAGACTTAAATAAATATGGGATCAGTCTACAGTTTAAAGCTTACTGCTCACACAAAACATGCAAGGGGTGTGTGTGTTTGTGTGTTTGTGGCAAAAGAAATAAAAGAAAACAATGATTGTTTTAGATTCTAGATGTAAGTGCACCAAACGTGACGTACAGCTCACAGATTTCAAATCAAACATTTACTGCAGAAGAAATGATGGATTTGGCCAATAAGGGACCAAGTAGCACAAGAGCAAAGCTTACGCCAAGGTTGACCGAAACACAACAGCAGGGAAGGTCGTGAAACTCTGGCAAGAAAACATGTTTATATGTAAGAACAATTCTGAGGTTTAAACAATCTTGTAAGTTCAGAGGTGTTTTCAGAGCAGACTGATGTGAATGATTAAACCTCCAAACTGTGTCACAAGTTGATGGTTAGGCGTGAGATAGGTCTTGAAATTACACCACATACACAGTAGCATACAAACGTTTGGGCACCCCGATCAAACATGTTTCGACTTTCAATAGTTCAGCGGGTAGAAAATAAACTTTCAAAATGTGAAGCAAAATTTGTGTTTTCTTTTTTGTTTAGTGTAATTTTAGAGTTTTGTAGAATTACAGAGCATGCCATGTGCTCCTCTAAGCAGCTGCGTAATGTGTTTTCAGGAAGCCTTTTCTTGAAGTTGAAGTCTGGAAGGCCAATTAAACGTGAGGACTGCTTGTAGGATTGTTAGGAATGCACGTAAAAATCTCCATTTTACTGCAAATAATCTTTAGAAAGATACAGATCTACAGAAAGATCACCTGCACAAATACAACCTTGATAGATTAATCATTGGAATAACACCTCACCTGCAACCTCACTACCAAAATCATTGTTTGTGCCAGATCCACACACACACACACATACAAAATAAATAAATGCTGCTAGAGGGAAATATAGATTCAACCATTTCACCACAACATTTTCTGGAAGCAGACATCACACTGTAAAACAATCTGAGGATGAAATATGGATGATGATCCTAAACATACCTCAGACTCCACAATGGACTACCTTAACATTTACAAGCTCAAATTTTTTGCCATGACCCTCACAGTCCCCGAACGCTCATCAATAAACCGCAAAAGAGCAACGCAGCAAGTAGTTTTTATAAAGAAAACCATGAGACTCATAGCTTCTACAAAAAGCATTTATAATAACCAATACTTGCCAGTGGGGTGTTACTAAATATTGACCACGTTGAAACTTTTGTTTTGGGACTTTTTCCTTGAAAAGTCTTTAAAGCTGAAAATTTCAAACAAAAGATCAAAAATAAAGAAATCTGTCATCTTTAACTGTCTGGCTTTTGATAATCAAGCTTCAATCCAACTTGCCAAACTTTTCACAGTAACAGAAATGCTGATCAGGGGATCCCACACCATTGAATGCCACTGTACATATAAGTAGCTGAAGCTCATCTTCACTTCTGGTATAAAAATGGGACCTAAGATTAGTTTGCATCTCAGTTGCACTAAAACATCCCTATTTTAACAAGGAGTCACTAAATCACTGTAAAAATCACTGGAAAGTCTCCTTTCTTTTACTTTTCATTTTTTATTGGCAGAAATCTCTTCAGTATGAGGGAGGGATGTATACTGATGTAAAATTCAATCACTTGTGCATAGAACCAAGAGAAATCAAAATAATTTGAATGCTTACATTGTTCTGTGCTTGGCATTATAATATAAGCATGACATAGATGCAAAGACAACATCTTGTAGAAGGTTCTTCAGAGAACCTCTTAATAGGGGCCCTATATAGCACCAAAAAAGTCAAAGAGGCCTTTACTATACAGAACCTTTTTTTGCTGAGTGTATGTGCAGACTGGAGTTTGCAGTGAATCTCCACAGTGAACGGCAGCTTTGCAGTTTTTGGTTTAAGGTTAAAAGAATTTTGTGCCATTTCTCGAAGGGTGTAGAAAGTTTGATTGGAATGATGGATTGCTGATTAGTATTCCTGTTTTTGTTGATCTTATTGCCCAGACAGTGGGGAATGTCCTCCACCCCAACGATGCTGGACTTCTGTTACTTGATTTAGCCTTGCTGTAGCACACTCACTTCTGTCACCTGTGATTACTGTAATCTGACAGACTCCTACTAATCATCATCACTTCACTGACTCAACTTCCACCTTCTGACCACACTCTGACCCCTGTGCTGCCTGTGCCACATGCAACTGGCTTTTGATCTACTTTTTTTATTTTACCTTCATTCACTCAGACTTGCATCCTGTCCAAAAGTCCACTCTCCCTGTTTGGTTTACTTGTGTGCATTCACGTGTTTTCCAGTAGCTGTCCAAGTGAGTCCCATTTTCCTCCTATACTGAAGCACAGCTCCACTGTCACTAAACACAAGCTTTGTTATAAGCAACGTTGTGGCCCCTGTTTATTCATAACAATATTAAATATTTTGCCAATTATGTAACTTTTATGAAATATTTGATGGGATATGACATTGAAGGAATAGGAACTTGTTAAAATAGGTGAAATTGGGAATACAATTCTGTTAAAATGGGCCAAAAAGGGGAATTCAAATTTGTTGAAACAGGACAAATGGGAATTGGAACTTCATAAAATAAGGACAGATATACTTGAACATATCCGGGGAGCTGGCTGAGGTGTCAGGGGAGAGGGAAGTCTGGGCATCCCTGCTTAGACTGCTGCCCCCGCGACCCGGCCCCGGATAAGCGGAAGTAAAATTATTAAGCATATATCCCACAGCTCAATGCATTAGTGCTCAGTTTTGGAAATACCAGTGAAGACACCTAAGCCAAGCTGTGAAAACCTGTAAACTGGAACAGGTCGACTTAACTTCCACGATCCAGAGCAACATACAATCTACCCATTTTCTTTCTCTTTTTAAGGTATCCAGCCTGACTGTAATAGCTGTCCAATATCTCCTCACCATGTCTCCAACTGTGATAAATGGTTGAGATGTAAACTAGGACTTTCAAAGTAATGTGAAATGCTCCATTCTAGAGAAACGTCCTGAGGTTTATTTACACAAAATAGTTATGCAAACTGCCTGACGTCTGAAACGGTCTTAAACCATAGGTTTGAGAAGAATTTGGGTCTAATTGTTTTTTAATTTATACACGGCAGAGGAGTACATGCAGGCCATTGAGGGGCAAAATATTCCCAAAAGAAAACAGAAAACTCCATGTTTAGGGTCACTGGAAGTTTAAACAACTATAGCTGTGTTGTATTTTGATGATGCCTGTTTCCTAAAGCCACCACTATACAGACATCAGTTAGCAAGTTTCTCTTCAATGAACCATTTCACACCAAGCCCACTCTGAATGATACAGAAGTCTCACCCATTAATCTAATTTAAACTTTGTTTACAGAAGGGAGCAGCTTGCCAAAGCTTCATGAACCATCACAGGACACACAGACAAAGATACTGGAGATAAACAAAGACTTTGGACGGTGATTCACATTACACATCTCACTGCTGCTCTGCAGACATCTAGAACACCTCAATGATGTTACAAAGAATTAGCACCATGAAGGAGAGATGGTTAAATGCAGTTGAACTGCTGACTGGGTCAGAGCGATGCACACTACAATCATATTGTTTGGTAGTTGCACCCGTTTTTCTTTTGTACTTTTTTTGAAAGCACCACGAGTCAACAGTGCATTTGAATAAGTTACAATCTGTCAGAAACCTAGAATTTAAGTGTATCCCTACATATTCTGTAAACATTTTGGTGCTTAATATTATTATATTAGTATTTATGATTCCATATTATTTTTGCTAAATAAGTGACCATTAAACTTCTCTTTAAAACCAGACTCTTGTTTAAACTCTTCCGTACTTTGTAACTAAAAATAGTTTTATTTTTCAGTTCTAAGTTGCATATTTCTGGTTCTGAGAAGGATCCAGTGTTGCTGCACCATGTGCGTGACTTACAAACACAGATTTCTTATTAATAGTCATCAGTGGATATTTTTTCTTTCTATACTGTGAAATGATGGCGATGATCAGCGCATTTAATTAACCGCCCCATGTTACATATTTAGTCTTCAAGGAAACAAATAATCTCTCAAAATGACAAATCACACAGGCGTCCTAAACATTATTTAGACTTGATTTCAGAATCACATTGCACAGACTTGTAGGATCTTTAATATATTAACATTGTGGTCATTTTCCAACTTGAAATAAAATGTTTGATCCATTTACAATGGTTTGAATGGACAAATCCTCTGAGGTTGATTGCAGCGAACACTGGAATCGTCGACTGCTGATTAATTCTCTTTCTGAATTTAACCACAACTGCAATGAACACATTCAAACTACACTCACGAGGCCTTTTCCTCCAGGCTGAAGTACAACCTGGAACTTTACAATATGTGCACACTGGTTACGTTACCAAAATATACCACATCTGCAATATTTTATACAGCTAAATATATACTCACTATATGTATACATTAATGTATATAAATAATTCATTGCAATTGACTCCATTAATAAATAGTGTTACAATAATTTAAATAAGGAGTCTGAGCAACATATTGCGAGCCAACACATCTGATAAGGAGACCTGAGACCTGAACTTTACTGAACTCAAAGTAGTGAAAGACATCCCAGCATATTCAAAATTAATTCATACTAATTTATATTATGATAACAAATCATAATAAATTTTCTTACTGTGATAGAAAGCACTTCTGAGTGAAACATGGATATAGTCAGTGGGCAGCTGCAATTACTCCTGTTTAACATGGAGCAAATTAAAAATAAAAAAATGACTATTTGAATAGGTTAAAAAATCTGCTGCTACTGAAGTCAGTTCCTATATCAACATAATGTGATAAATATTATGTATCATCAAACTGTCTTTAAATATTGTGCCCATCCTAATTTACACTAATAGAAAATATTCCTTTCATTAAAATGAACTAGAATGAGCCCCATAAACAGACATCTTACATGCTAAAATTGAATTCCTACTATTAAAACCTGATCAAATCCAAATATTTTACTTATTTGTTGGAATTAACAATATTCGTACTAGTTTTGATGTGAAGATACATCAGATTAGACACTAATGGGGCTTTCCATACTGGCATGACATTTACCTATTTACCTGACCAATGACTTTTTTGGTAGAACTGATCTCGCTAAGTGTAATGCTGCAAGTAAGCCAAAACACTGAGGTGTAAACTGACAGGGCATGTTAAACCCCACATCTTCAGTTTGCCTTTCTGCAGGTTCATTGCAATGGAGATTATCTTGTTAGAAAGCTGGCGATCAGCATTATTAAAATCTCAATCTGATTCTGTTCCATGTTTGCTGCAACCGACCAATCAGAGGTGAACTATTTACATAGTAAGTGCTCATGTTTACAGATGACGCAAGCATTCAGTTAGACTGTAAAAGCAGAGGGAGTCCACACATTGCTTGACTCGACCAAATGATGTCAAGGAATGGTGCAACCAAACATGCTATGTAGCTAACAATGACTGAAAGCCAGTGGCCACCAATTAGCATGATGCTAAGTGCATACGGTTAAGTGGTGGTTGTTCACATTCATTCATTCATTGTGAGCAATCCTAGCCCATTGGCTGAACTTTTCCTTTTTAAAAAGACTTCTGAAGTCAATTAACATTACATCGTCTGATCTAGAGATCACCGTTTTCTTTTGTTTACGTTTTGCAACTGCCACTCAAAGAAAGAACATTTTAGAACACAACACAGGGCTTATACAGCCACTGGAAGGAGGAGAAAAGGGGCGAAAATCTCTACAAACCCTGAAGTTACAAACCCGTAATACCACTCATTGTCAGCTAAACATCTAAGAAAACACTCAGCAGCCCCCAAATTCATTGTTTTCGATCACAAAGACAAACATGCAAAGACAGTTTTGGCAACACAAGGCCAAGTGTCCTCGTGGCCCTGAAAACACATGAAAAGTGTGGCTTCAGTGTCTGGGTCAATGCTTGTTCACTCCTAAGTACCTTGTTTTTCTTTGTTTACTTACACAATTAACTGAACTGGGTTATCACTCGTGAGTACGCTGCTCAAATAATATGTCTTCACATTACTCTGCGTCAAAGTGTGTTAGATACACCCTTCCGTATTCAGTTGGGTCCTGTCCAGAATTGTGCCAATGTCTTTTATAATGTATATCTTTTTAATGTATGTATCTATTATAATCTTGTATTGTAAAATGACTTTTCCTCCTCTTCAAAGAGGCCCAGCAGAGGTGTTAGTCTGCTGAACTGAAGTTGTTTTGACATTAGCCTTGTACAACCTGACCTCCAGTTGCTTTTCCTTTGTTTAGCTTTTGCTTCAGTCTGTTAGAAAATGTAAAGGCATGAGGCTTCTGGCAGTGGATGGTGAATGAAATGTATCAAAAATTGCTGCAGTTGTCATTTGTGTTTGATTTCTGTACTTTATGCTGGCTTGTGTATTATCTAGGGCTGCACAATATATTGTTTGTCAACCATTATCATGATGCTGGCTGTTGCAACCCTGATCTAGAGAGCAAATAAGCACTCTAACCAATCTGGGTATTTACTTTGTGTTCAGGATGAGTTTCTTTGGGTGTGGGTGGGCAATGTGATGATATGCACATTATTGATATTTTGAAAACTTCCATCACAACTGGCTTTTCTGAGTATATTGTGGATATTGTCAGCATTAAAAAAAACTATATTACAAAGAGAGAAAAATCAGTTGTTTCACTGTATGTAGTGAAATGCATACAATTGTTGTAGTCTTACTTAAAAACATTAGCTATTCTGGTCCAATCAAACTTAATAAACATCAGAAAAATACATTTTTGTGATACATGTCAATACAAAAAATATTGTTCAGTATCATGATATTGTATTTTTCCCTAATGCATGTGAAGCCAAGTATTTTGGACAAATATTTAACCAATAACCAAGTAATGCATATGAGCATTCTATCCATATTGTGCAGTCCTATCGTTATCAGATGATGCTTACTGGCCTAGTCACAAAAAACAGCTTAAACTGCTGGTGCCAGGCTGAACCAAAGCCAAACAGAGAGAAAGCTCCAGAGTTTTGCGAAGGCTGCAGGAGCCTAATGCTAATGACACAGTGGAGCAACCACACCTCAAACTCAGCTGTAACAGAGCAGCCAAGATTGATATGCTGGCATCCGAGTCATTGGAGGGACACCAAAAAGGCAACATACATCAATGTCAAACTCAAAGGGCTCAAAGACTCATGGAGTAAAGAAGCGCTGGCTAGTGCTGCTGTTGCTAAGGAGCCTCAGAAGCCGGTGGTTTTTCTGGGCCAGACGGGGCCATTTTTTCAGAAGAGGTGGGCGGAGCCTCAACAAGAGTGAGGTGCACTTCTTTGTTCTCATCTAATGTGGCTGGTGGAAGGTGAGAAGCAACAGTTTGAGTCACAGGCTGGGATATCGGTGCCCGCTGGATGACCATAGCCCGACTCATCTCACAAGCAGGCTGATTAGCACCCTGAAGCAGCAGCACAGCTGGAGCTTCGGGCTCTGGAACATTCTGGCACTTTACCACCACTCCTCTTCTTTCAGGGTCCCTCACCTCCTGGTTCACCACGAGGCTCTGCTGGTCCTGGAGCACAATCTCCATCACCTGTGCGGACTGGGTGGATGCAGTAGATGAGAGAGCTTTCTGAATGACCCCTCTGGTAATCAACGCTGGATTTGGATTAAGATTCGGAGCGCCTGCCGCTGCTGCCGCCACCGGCTGCGGTGTCATATCTTCTGGCCTTGGTTTCCTGGGACGACCTCTTTTTCGTTTTGGAGGAATACCCCCAGGCCCTGTGACTAGAGTATGAAATATAATAGGTTAATAATAATAATTCTGGCATCATTTTTTGCATGAATAAAAGTAAATAAACAAAAAATCAAAGTAAATCTACACTAAACACACATAGTTCTAAATCATTATGTTATTGTAATCAGAAGAATTGATTGTTTAAGCATTGACTTTATTAAATGGATATTGACACCATAGACAACCATCTCTGGGAGCACAAGATAGCATAATTGTTCTAGCTAGCTCTGGGTGGATAGGATGACTGTCCCTCTCCTCTAAACTCTCAGCACAATGCTAGCCAGTGCATGAGTCCGTCAGCTGACGTTAGAGAATTAGCATTCTCTACAAAGTGTGTTGAGGTCATTGCTATTGTTTGCAGCAGTTTAAAGACGTGATGGAGTCTCACACAGTCTTGGAAGAAGCACATATTCACCCTCAAGCCCTGGAAGCATTGTGTTATGGAGATTATACATGTTCGTTAGAATTGGCAACAATGAAAAATGGGAAAACATCAATCATACTATAGTAACTCCACAGGAACAACCACACTAAATGGAGAAAGGAACTGAGATGCCTTTCTTCAAAAAAAATTATATTAAGAGTTCATCCACTTTTGTTTTGTCTTGACTGTAGAGGAAAGGCTTTCTGTTGTATGTCAGAGCATATGATGATTTGACTGAATTCAGAGCTTGAATAGTTATAGTAATAGTTCCACCAAGTTCATGTTTATCTGCTCCTGATAGTCTCATCCCTTCTTCTGTGCAATGTCTTCCAGTTATGAGGTCTAGATCAGGGGACTGAGGGCCATGGTAAAACCTTCAGCTACGCCCTTTCAGGTAGTCTATTGTGGATTTTGAGGTGTGCTTAGTATCATTATCCATTTGTAGAAGACATCCTCTTTTCAATTTCAGCTGTTTAACAGATTATGTTACGTTTGCTTCGAGAATTTGCAGGAATTTCATCTAATCCATTCTTCCCTCTACCTGTGAAATGTTCCTGTGTCACTGGCTGCAACACAACCTCAAAACATGATTGGGCCAGCCCCATGCTTAATGGTTGGAGAGTTGTTATTTTCATGAAATTCTTACCTTTGCTCATTGTGGCCAAAGAGTTCTATTTTAAACTCATTGGTCTGAAGGGCTTGTCTCCAAAATGCGTTAAGCTTGTTTAGATGTTCTTCTGATGCTGAATTTTATGGGGACAATGAAGGAGAGGTTTTTGTTCTGATGACTATTAACTGTGCGGACTGGGTGGATGCAGTAGATGAGAGCTTTCTGAATGACCCCTCTGGTAATCAACGCTGGGTTTGGATTAAGATTCGGAGCAAGATTTGGATTAAGATTGGTCAACTGAACAGCTGACCAATGTACCACAACTCCAGAGTCTGCTAAATCATCCTGGAGGTCTTCTGCAGTCAAGCAGTGGATCTAATTTGCCTTTCTAGCAATCCTACAAGTAGCTGTCACTGAATAAGTCCCATCTTGAACTCCACTGTTCCTGTTAAATTCCATTTGTTAATTACATTTCGAAATGAGGACATGGCAACCTGAAAATGCTTTGCTATCCTGATATCATTCTCCTGCTTTGTGGGCCTCATTTTCAGCATGCTAGGCAGCTGGTTAGAAGAACCCATGGCAGCTGTTTTCGGGAAAAGATAAGAAGAGACTGGGTATTTATAAAGCTTTGAAATTTGCATCACCTGTCTTTTCCTAACAATGATTGCAAAAAACCCATAACCCTAACAGGCAAAAGTCTAAGGCCTCAGTCAAAGTTACTTGGCACTCAAATATCAATACTTGTGCAAGGTACTCCTTTCCTTTTTTCACTCTAAAACTTGTTCAAAACCAAAATAATACACTGGTATTGCTTATGAAGTTGAAAAGTTTGATTCATCTTTAACTATGACTTTTGGAGACCATTTTAAACTTTTGCATGCCACTGTATAGTGTAACAGATTGGATGGGCACCCACTATGCAATTATCTTATTATATGAATTCGTTCTACCAAATGTGCATCTTTTATTCTTGTTCCTTCATCTTTGTGCCAGTTGTTTTGCTAATGTATTATGATGTATATCATGAATATGTATTCACATAATGTAATACATTGTCCGTCATACCTGCAACTGTAGTGGTGGGATCTGGACCTCGTTTAGGGGCTGGAGTCCGCACTCTCTGAACCACTGGTGTTGGGGCAGCAGAGGTGGAGACAGTGACTGAAGTGCTTTTCTCTTGTTCAGGGTAAGAAAGGCTTACCCCTGAGGGCAGGATGACCACCTGCTGGGGTGGGAGTGTCGTCACAGTGATGGGAAGAGTCACTTTAACACTGCTCGAGTCATTGGCCATGAAAGCTGAAGGTGAGGAGTGCACAGAGAGCTGGGACTTGTCTGGAATAGAACCTCTCGGGAGGATCTGAGGAAACTTCTTCATCTTTATTAGCGCCTCCACCTGCAAGTCCCGCCCCCCAGAGCGTGAGGTTTCTGATCCTTTGGCTGGTTTCTCAGTCAGCTGCTGTTTACCAGAGGACACTTGTTCTGTACCGTCTTTGTCTTTCTGTTAGAAAAATATCCAGCAGAATTAGAGTAAAGAAATCCAACACACTAAATTTCACTAATAATTGTCTTGGGGAATTGAGTTGAAAAAAACTCAATAACTATATTTATGATATAGAAAATATAATTATAACATCACAATATTTTGTTACAAATCATGTTCCACAGCCTATATTTAGGCAAATTAAACTGCCTCAGTACTAATCTGACTCAGACATGGTCAGACACAATCTTTCAAGCATATCTATCTAACATAAGGAGTATGGTTCAGTAACAGAAGTGTTGTATTGTCAACATAAAAGTATAATTCAATGTGTGTATTCCTTACTATTATTAATAAGATGGAATTCTTATACCATAATAATACAGCATCCAACATTTACTATAATACACTGTTCAATAGATGAATAAAATCTTTTTATGTATTGTTTATCGTTATGTATGACAGTTATGTATGACTTAAAAGTGGCCTTGACTGACTGTAGAAGATGCCAACATGCATAGAAATTGCTCAAGGGTAACGTGAAAACACATTAAATATGTGATGTAAAATCAAATTAACAGATTATAATTAATTACGAACAACAGGCCTTTGTCCAGCAGAGGGGGACAATGTTGCAGAAAATATGAATCGAATGTTCTTGATGTTTAACTGAGACACAATACCTTAGCATCTTGGCTACTGCTGTCTTCCTCTGCCACACTCCCTCTGGGTGTAGCTGGGGTCTTTTTTATCACTTTATGTGGCTTCGAAGGGCCTCCTGTAAAAGCAAAATTGTTTATATATCATATTTTATATTATATATCATACACCAATGCCATTCAAATGTACTTTATATGAATGAAACAAGTATTAAAGCAGCAATAAAATAAAAAATAAAAATAAAATACAAAAATGACAAAGGAGTATTTTCCAGTACCTTAAGTTAGGAAGATCAACACCCGTAAGGCACAATAATTAGCCAATGAAATAGGAGTCTTAGCATTTACAATGGAAAGCTTTCAATTACTGCCATTTTGACTGTGAAAAACACTGACACTAGAAATCATGAGATCTGTCCACTTACCTGCCAACGCTGCGGAGGTGACCAGCTCAGCTTGGCTGCAGCGTGGGTTAACAATGTGCTCCTGGACAAGAAAGCGAGCAATTTCTACCACCGTGTCAAAGGAGCGTTTAAGAATCTTCTGTGCCCAGTCACAGATCAGCTCACAAGCCGCTTCTGTGACTTCCTGCTTGTATGTCTGCACTAATTCTGTCAGCTCCGACTGCAGGGAAACACATGTAATAGGAAAAATCAGTCATGTGTCGATTTCCCTTATACCCTGTAAAATATCACATACCCTATGCAAACACATTGAAATATTGATTTAAAGAACCCATAAAAATGAAAAGAACAGGTTTGGTTCTTGAACTATACGTAACAATGTCATAACCATGCTGTGACATCTATCAAAATCTTAACAGTGCCTCAGACAGGTATATTATCATTATATATGTTATGTATTATATATGCATGGACATGTCAGTTATACAGATATTTTAAGTCTGAACGTGTTTAAATAAATGGTTCAGTAACTATTACTCACTATTGTTATAATAATACATTTTTTGCATAATATGTGACACTATGGCTCCCCCACCTGGGCTTATCAGGTAGTAATCAAGGGCTACAGCTTTAGTACTGGGCTAACCAAGTACTACACCAGGCCAGTCTATGTGGTTCTGTGTTTGCTTGTGAATGTGATCTCACCGTGAAGCCCCTCTAAGCTTCACTCCTCAACTTATACCAATTTGGAATCTCACCATTCTCCTGTGAAGCACATTAGCCCTATCTATAGAGACTCTTGCTTTACCTTACATGATGTTGCATCATCATCATCATCATCATCATCAATTAGGACTCTGATAATGGACGTGCCTGTGTTTTACCAACCTGCCAGTACAATATTATTTTGAACCCTGCTAAGCCTCAATAAAAAGGAGCTTTGGATTAACCCCAAAAAAGCCATGCTGCAAATGTAGCCCATGTGAGACAAAATGTATTAATATTAAAATTAACAACAATAATAATAATAATTGCAACATTACTGTAACTACATTGATGTTTAAAATGTAATTAAGTACGGTTACATTATTTAATAATGTAAAAAGTATTACATAAATGATGTAATAATTAAATTAAATGCTCATCATAATAGTAGTCTTTTGGATAACCTGTTATGTTTGTGTAATTATGTGTGAGTGAAGGAAAGAAAAGGATGCTACATAAATTAACTTTTATATCAATGCTGTCGCATAAATTCAATTGGTCCTTTCATCAATTGTAGGACCAGCATTGAGAAACACTGTTTTAGATCTTACTCTGGAGTAAGAAATCTATGCTGTTTACACAACCACATGAATACTCAGATAACTTCTGAAATCTCTTTAATATATTGGATTACTGAGTGCATCTAAACATATCTGAACATAAACATATCTGCAAGATTCAAATTATATTAAAGTGAAAAACAAGGGCTTTATGCGACAGCAACATACTGATAATTGTGACAGCAACACTGGTACTACATTGGTAGCAGTGTCACAGCTATACAGATTACATACAACATTGAAATAAACTAGAAAAACATCCAACCGGGTCATTCTTGAGGTCCAAATTAGGTAGTAAGGGCATATTCAGCACTGTCTTTCTTCGGATGCCACTGTAGCAGTATGTGTGCAGTGTCAAGAAAAAATGCATTTTAATTGCTCTAGTAACAAGATTTTCTACATTAAAATACAGCACATGGTAAACAATGTCACCGCTCCTCATCTTTCATTTCTTTGCATGGGAAAATTAAATTGAGTGTAACAGTTTAACCTCTAGTACATAAATGAGTCAACTATAGGACAGGATACTATTACCAGGAAAAGGACAAAGCTAGTAAGTAATCTAAGCAGTGATAATCAGTAGGGATGTGACGGAGCTGAGGAAAATCCACATCCGTCGGCTTCGATTTTTTTTAGCTACAAATCCGTTGAATTTGAATGCGAATTCGGTTTTGGTAAACACGGCGCCAAGAACACCCGATAAACCCATTTGTACATGTATTTTTTCAACATGAATACATGATGCTTAAACAGGCCATCAGCCACAGGTAGTCATGGACTCACGGTGTACTGTAAACAATTCATCATGCTGTTTAAATGACACTGAATCATAAAATTATCAATAATTTATTTTCATGTAATTAACTAATTATGCATTCTTACGCAAAGCAGACACATACTAACTAGTAGTGTAGAACTGTTCTTGTTTACAACTGTTTAGTGTTTTACACTTGTTTTCTTACCACATTTGGCCATTTTAATGATTTATTGATGTAAAGCGGAAGTATAAAGTAAACAAAATTCACCATTAAATTCAGATGGTCTCTAAAAATGACCTGCAGGCCAGAAATCAACCTGTATGTGTCATGCGCCCCTCAGTCTCTCCGGACTCCAATGGCCAGTATCCTTCCGTTTGTCACCTGACTGATCACCGATCGACTGTTCCCGATCACAAGAGTTCTGATTGTATTCATCTGGTCTGGAGTGTTTAATACTGTCTTTCAGCCTGTTCAGTGTCTAGCTTTGCCTCGCAACCTTCAGCGTGCTACCCATGCTTATCGTTATCTGTCTGTCTGTTTTTGACCTGTTTTCTGACTCCTGCCTTTCGTCACGTCCTGTGTTTAATCTACCAGTGATTGATCTTCGCCTGTTTTTGGACTTCGTCCCTGGTTTGTCCATTCTGGTTTTGTCTCTCCTGTCTGTTATTGACCTGGACAGTTTTTCACATTTATCCCCATTAAAGTGCTGTATTTATATCTGCGTCTGTGTCGCTCTGTCCGGTCCTGACTGAATGATTCTGTTTTATATACCCGCAGCGATTTCAAATCCGCATTCGATGAAAATTGGCCCTAAAACATCAGTCGAATTCGAATTTGCTAAACATCGTTGAAGTTCGAATGTCATTGAATTCGAATTTCATCACATCCCTAATAATCAGAGTCTGATGAAGGATATTTGGACTGTCCTCTGCCACCCAGCCTCCGGGCCTTGATGTTTGGGAAGATATCTCTGATGATCTTGCCAAAGTTTGCTGCGCTTAGAGGCCGCTGCTGCAGGTTTTCACAGTGTTTCCTAAAGTGTTGAAAACAGTGATTAACAATACTGAACACATTACTCATTCCCAATCCCAGTTTTGTGTTTCACAATACTACAGTATAAGACAGTATACTGTGATATTCACACATCAGATATTGTTATTCAAAGAATCAAATCAGTCTCCAGATGACAGACTATAATATTATTCATTATTAACAATCTAAATATTACTGAAAACCTAAAAAAGGCTACATAATACAAATTACTACAACAACCAACACACCACACAGAGTTTTATCAAATATCCCAGAGTACATTATCAGAAGATAAACAACAACGTCTTAAGAAAGAAATCATTATGCAAATCTAAACAAAAACACAAAGTATAAATATAAGCATATAAATGTGTGTTCATCAGGCTCCCTTTCTGACTGTAGGAGAAATTAAAATATACACTATAATCATATAAACTGAAACCTTATCACTGCCAATTAGGTAATTAATAAATAAATGCAATCACTGATTTTTTATTTATTTATTTTTTAAACAAGCATTTGAACCAAATATCTGAGTTTAATCAAGAGGTCCTGACAGTCCCTCTTTTAAAAGTGTGTATTAGCATGAGGACATTTTTTTTACCTTAACAAACCTTCCTATTAACAATCTACATACTGGGTAATGGATTTGCGGTAAACAAAATGCTGAATCTATGTCTCACCGATATGTCTCGTAAACATCTTGCTTGGGTAGGCAGGTGTCAGCATGTTCCTCTAGGTGACTTCGAATCCAGTTGCAGGTATGTAGCTGGTCAGCTGTATTGATGAAATTGGAGTCACCACTGTGGGGGAGAAAAAACAAAACCAAAACACACACATTTAGGTAATTATTAAGGTTGGCCTGCATCAATGCAATACTTGGTGCTATGTTGGAATTTCTTTCTGTATGCAATTTTCAGAAACATTTTTAAGGACACAAAATCAGTAGCTGATAACTATAATATACTTTATCAGAAACAGTCTTGAAACAGAACATTGACTGTAATTTTAGTACCACTCAATCAGTTAAATGTGGCTGATTTCAGTGTGATCCCTGACGATCGTGAGAGTGTCTGGTCACTCTGGTGAGGGCAGGGCTAAAACACTGGAGCTCAAAGCCTCGAACCTGTTTGTTGTGGTGACTTCTGGCAGTGACGGAGAAGTAGAACACCTCTGCTGGTAACGTCGTGGGCGATCGCAGGCGGAGGAGTCTGGAACTGGAGTGATCTCTATTTTAGTCAAGCCTTTAGGCCGCCGACCAAAAGCCACATTCGATGGAATGGACTTGGATGTAGATGTGGTCACTGTTTCAGTGGTCCCGCTGTGCTCATCACAGGTTGAACCAGAAGATCCAGGAACCTGCTGAGCCGCTTCCAGGGCAGCCCTCTTATCATTCAGATAAGCCTGTAGCTCCAAGAGCTCTTCAATACTCTGCTCCACACACTGCAGCTCAGCTACAACTGACAGCAACTCGGCCTGCATCTCACGCTCAATGCTGCTTTCCATGGTTTAACAAACAACAAACTAGCCAAGAATAATATGATTTAAAAAATGAATAAAATCAATAAAAAATTACTAACACTGTGAGAGTGATGAACGGATAATTCTAAATGATTACACCTGTGACAGTGAGATAGGTGGTGCTACAAGTGACTCAAAGTCTGTATTTGAATGGTTCTATTATCCCAAAATATGCTGCACAAACAGTTCAACTTAATATTAAGTAATGAAGATACACATTTTCATCTGCAGAAACAAATATTGTTAAGTGTGATTTTAAGAAAGAGCACTGTGGTACCCAGTCATTAGTAGTAGTCCAGGCCTCAGAAGCTGAGGACATAGAGAATGACTAATATTTATAGTCTACCTATTTTTACACTTGGCATTAACAGCCAAGCAGAATCAGCAAAGCCTAAACAAACTATGCTATAGCAGGGCCCTGTCTCAGGAAGTAAACAGGATTCCTGGAGACATGACCAATTCACTTCATGGCAATAATTGCAAACTTTCTCTGTAACCCAGGTTTATATACTCAAACTGTGACTTATCACTGACCACATACGTGTTTTTTACAAAAGCTTCTTTTAATGAAGAGCTTGATTTTGCACAAGCAAGTTTTTTTTTCTCTCAAAGGACACAAAAAGGAACAGAGAACCAACAGAGGCTAATTATTACAAGAACTGTTCACAATCCAAAATCTGAAGCCCTTCCTCATCGTGGGGCAGGTTAGGTGAACAGTAAGAACTGCCAATACCTGACAATAATATCCAGTTTTGACCCAGTATGAAATGATATCTAAACTTATAAGTTGTCTTACAAACATAAACAGGAGAATCCTCTATTATTTCGACCAACTACACACGAAGTACTCTGCATTAACGTCACTTAAACTGAGTGTTTGGGGAAACGACAACAGATTTGTCCTCATAGAGGGTTCACTGTGCCTCAAGTGGCTGTATGTAGGTGAAGCAAAGGCAGCCGGCGGAAGGAAAAGTAGTTCCTAACCTACACATTTATTTTACTTTACCTGCTACAAAATGTTCATTTTATTTATTTATTTTTATTCCGGATTGTGTCGGTATCACAATCACATCCTCAGTAAAAACTCTTCAATTGACTGCTGAAAAAAAGAAGAAGAAAAAGAAAAAAACCCTCAGAGAGTCTCAGGTGTATCAATCCGCGCGCACGGAGCGTGAAGCACAAGTTGCTATGGAGATTCAGTCTGATAAACAAGTGATTCGCCCGCCGTCGTCAGGCAGAAATTGCAGGTTTAAATCGAGCTGGGCTTAAAGTTAGCTGGATAAACAACACAGACTGCTTCCTACGACACACCCCAAGCTACAGAGAAAGATAGGAGTCGCGTACGCTCCCTTTGAGGCACAACCACGGCACAGTCGACGCGGGTTCAGCCCACAGCCAGGAGCAGCGTGTCCTGTAACTTAACTTAAGCCCACTTTGGAATCAGGCTGGTGGTGTTTATGTTCGTGCTACAGCGGCTGCGAGCGTCTTACGCGGACTTTCACACGTGCTCAACAACCTGTCAACGACCCGAGCTGCTCAAACTGCACCTGCTAACGTAAACTGGAGGACTGAACTTAACTGTAGGCCAAGCCAAACAGAGGACAACGCGGTCTAAACACACAGAGAGACAGAGAGAGATACACCCCTCGCCGCGGTCTCTAAACCCGGGCTGTGTCCGGACACATCCCTACCTGCGCTTCTCACCACTAATACGTACGCAGGACGTCCGAATAAGAAAAACACAGATCGGCTGGTTAGGAGGGACCGCGATCACGAAACAGAGCGCTCGAGATGAACACTGAACACAGCTGATCACTACCATCAACTGAACGAGTAACCAAAGTGCACTGCGAATCTCTCCTGTTACTAAGCAACAGACAAGGAAGGTTGTCTAATGTTAGCGGAGGCTGGTGAGCCACTGAAAACGAGGCTCATCAGACCTTACGAAGAGCTTCGCTGCGAAAAGACAGCCTGTCTAACTGCGCTTAGACAGAAAAGCACGAAATGTGTCTCGTGATTTACCCGTTCCACCTTAAACGGGACAGCGGTTTACACTGGGGCGCCGCGCGAGGCCGGAACAGGTGCCGCGAATGAGCCGCACGATTTAAGGTGGAATGGAATCCAAAGCCAGATTCTGAAATGATAGCGAGCTATAGAAGCAGGTCCTCAGTCTGAACCCACTGTAAAGAAAAGGCTTAATGTAAAAAGATGAACTTCCGATCTAAAAAGAGTCCTTTTCATTTCAAGAGTCGTTTCCCAGAGAAACACAACTAGATCCAGACTGGACTGATTTTAAATCCATTCATGATGGAAACACACACACAGTTACTCTGGATTGGCTGTTCAAAGCAGCTTCTGTTTCAAAACGTAATGATTTGTTCAGAACCTCTGAGACAGAAGACAGAACGCCCTGGGAGAAAAAAATCCTCTGCCAGTACAACCTGGACGACAGGTTTCCGACATGGGCTCTGACATATAGGCAGCTTTTAGACAGAATTAAAGAAGTCTACATTTAGCAAATTAATGTCATCTGATGTTGGCATCACATCCTTACTTCTTGTTTCTGTGAGGTACATTTAGGAGGGATGATGAGCTACTGTTCAGGCCCTTATTCTCAGGTTTTCATTGTTGGAGAAATAAAAGGAAAAAAACATTCACACAAAGAACTGGGTTTTGTTTTGTTGTGGGCCGTTGTGCTTCCTAGTTATAAACAGGTGGGCCGTGGGCATGGAAAAGGTTGAGAACCCCTGCATTACATATACATTATTAATCTGTAACATAACTTGTGTACCATTACTAAATGCATTTTAACCAACATGAAATGTAACTAATTGAACCAACAACATGCAAACTCGAAGTTTTCTTTTATCTGTGAACAACTGTACAATGGAGGAATTTTAGTCAGATGTTTGAAGCAACAGGATTCATATCAGCTGTTAGTCTCCCAAAAAGTGGTCAAGTTATTGGAGTGTGTGGAGAACATCATATGCAGTCACAAAGAAACACTGGGAACATCCAAGCATCTAAATGCCTCTCTTACATTGTATAATGCAAACACTGAACAAGAACAATATAGATAACAAGGATAGCATGGAAGAAGCCACTGCTCTCCAAAAAGAACACTACTGCCCAACTAAAGTATGCTCAGAACCATGTGGAAGCATATTGGAAGAATGTTCTGTGGACAGACAAATGCAAAATGTATTTTTTGTTTAAAAGCAATAGCTTCATCCCAAGTGTAAAGCAGTGGAGTGGAAGTATCATGCTTTGAGGCTGCTTTGCTGCCTTGGGTCTAAGACTGGTTCCCATTATTGATGAACATACAAATGTGAAGTTTACCAGCAAAATGTTTATCTGTCTGTGAACTGAAGTCTAATGTTAATGGGTAATGCAGCAAGATAATGATCCTAAGCACACAAATCTACAAAAAATGGTTCAAGCCGCAGAAGTTGTAAACATTTTATAGACCTTAACGGAAATGTTTACTGTTATTACTGCTCAAATCACAGCAATTACTGAAAGCAAGGGCTCACATACTTTTTCTGACAAAAACATGCAATGTTGCGTATTTGTGCCTAATAAATACAATGTTTGGCACACTTGTCCAATTGCAAATTTTGTTCTAAACTGAAAAATCATATACACATATTTAGAACTATTTTCAACAGATCCTCATGTACAGTTACTCTGTCCCTACAAAAACCAACCTGCATAAAATTATAGCAGCCTAATCAAGAGGGAGGTGCATTTTTTCACTGTTCAGTTTTGCTAAGCATTGCTGTATTGCATGGTGGCCAAGTCACAGACAAGGGTGTGATTCTTTGCCTGGGCAAGCAATAAGACGTTTTGGGCAAGATTCTAATGCTGCATTTGTCTATAAAATGATTCAAATGTAAGTTGCTCATAACAGAATATCAGACTAAGCGCTGTGGATAATCCATCCTTCCTATCCAGAGCTGATCCAAAATCACTGGGCGCAAGGCAGGAATACCCTACACACCTCCTAAGAAATCACCCATTTCAGCCTGGTCATAATGCTGGTCATAAGGTTGGTCAATACTGATGCAAGCTGAAGATTAATCCATATTGATAAATGTTCTTTTTTATTTTTTAAGTTAATAAAATCCCTCTCCATAAAGCAAAAAAAAAAAAAAAAAAAAAAAAAAAAAAAAAAAAAAAAAAAAAAAACACTAATGGGAGAGTATGGACCTATTTCAGTCACAGCCACATTAGCTGCCGAGTGTGTACCAAAGTGCACTGCCAGTCTCTTGTTACTAAGCAACTAGTCTCAAGTGGCTCAAGACGCTCAACTGGATTCCCACTCCATGGTTTCCCACTTCTAAGCTAGACCTGAAAGACAGGCCATTTACACTCATTACAAAAAAGATTCATATTCATATAATAAGGGTACAGAGTGTTACTAGTGCAAAGCATCATTCTTTCATATGGTCATTTGCATGACCTGTATTGCACACACCCCATCCCCACCCATAAAAACCTCAGCCCCTCACATAACTGCAGCCCTACACACACAAATCACTCCTGTCCCTCACACATCTCAAACATCCCCTCACTGAGTTAGCATGCCTCTTCTCACATTGGTACTCGGGCCATTACTGCACCAGCTATGGCCAGGGTGGGGAAAATTGATCAAGAGACAGTAGACCACAAGATCCTCCTGTCAGTCCTTGGTAGCCTTGGAATCACCGGTACTGCATTGCGATGGTTTACATCATACCTGGAAGAGAGTTATTACCAGGTAACATGGCAGGGAGCCACATCTGCTCCAAGCAGACTCTCCACTGGTGTTCCACAAGCCTCATCCTTTCTTTCCCCCCTTTCCGGCACCCAGGTCTCATCCCGTATCTCAACTTGCCTCTCTGATGTCTCATTATGGATGGCAGCCCATCACCTCAAACTCAACCCCAGCAAGACTGAACTACTATTCATTCCTGGAACCACTGGTCCTCATCTTGATCTCACCAGTTCCCTTGAAAACTCACTGGTCACTGACTCTGTCATGCAGATTTCTCCATTATAACATCAGGAGAATTTGACCCTTTCTGTCTAGAGAGGCCACTCAGGTGCTTGTTCAGTCTCTTGTCATTTCAAGACTAAACTACTGCAACTCCCTTCTAGCTGGCCTTCCTATGTAGACCATCAGACCATTACAGAATGCAGTAGCGCAGCTCATCTTCAATGTTCCTAAATTCAGTCACGTAACTCCTCTGCTGTGTTCCCTTCATTGGCTTCCTGCTGCCCGCATCAGATTCAAAACCTTGATGCTGACCTACAAGGCCAAAAATGGACCAGCCCCTCCATACATGATCAATGGTCAAAACTTGGGCTGGCTTGACCCAGCATCCCTCAAATTGCAAGGATAACATGCATCCAGACTCTTTTCTGTTTTGGCACCAAAATGGTGGAATGAAATTCCCCTGGGGGCCCGAACAGTTGTGTCCCTCATTGTGTTCAAACGCAGACTGAACACCCATCTGTTTCAAGAGCATTTAACGCCATAAAGATTTATTCTGAATCTTGTTAGTCCACAATCTGACATTGGTTTTTGACAGCACCTAAGCGTGAGGAATCTCTGGATTCCAGCCTCGTCTACTAGCTGAGGATATTGTCTGAGTGAACAGCAAAGCACTTTTGTAAGTCGCTCTGGATAATCAGCATCTGCTAAATGCCATCAATGTAAATGGATAAGAAATTTGGAAAGTAGAGTCTGATTTAGTAATGCAATTGACCTGTAAGGGGCATCAATATACCCATGCTGCCGCTAGTCTGCCACTAGTCTGCCACATGTCAATTGCATTGTGGTGTGAGGCAATGACTATGCAGGCAAGATCAAAAATCAGTCCTAAAAGATGAGTTCAAAAATGACATTGACTCATGGATCTTAAATATCACTTTAACTTTACACAAACGTTATGCTGTTCGCATAACTCACAGCAGGAATCTGAAATTCCACCACAAACTGCTGTAGCCTCTTAAGTTATTCTGTAGCTGGAATAACTTAAGAGGTTAATAACAGCTATGTTTGTATGCAGTGTCAGAAATCAGCATGTT
This sequence comes from Acestrorhynchus altus, assembly GCA_034509495.1. Classification (NCBI taxonomy): domain Eukaryota; kingdom Metazoa; phylum Chordata; class Actinopteri; order Characiformes; family Acestrorhynchidae; genus Acestrorhynchus; species Acestrorhynchus altus. The sequence goes on from CM067505.1 coordinate 16,432,063, forward strand.
TTGAATTTAAAGTCAGAAATATGAAACAGATTATTTGATGAGATGGTTATCAGAGGCATGACAGACAAAGCTAAATAACTGGAGTGCATTTTCAGCACAGAGTTTAAAAAAGCAAGCATGTGACCAGTATGATGGGCAAATAAACGTTGCTCAACACAGGTGTTGCTGTGTTTCAGCTGTGTTTCAGCAGTGCTGTTGGAGGAAGAGGGTTAGATGAAGCAGAACATTTTAATGCCACTCTAGTGGGACCATAATTTCTAAAAGGTTAAAGTGTCAGAAAATGACCCAAATGGCCTTTTGCAGACACTGTTCTGCTGAATTGTGCAGAGGACGTACAGTTTAAGTGATGTTGTGCTTTGTAGTGTCTGCTGTGATGTAAAAATATTCAGTGTCCAATAAATATTTTCAATATGTATTCATTTATTTAAATGTATGAAGTGGTGAAAAAAGTGGCAAAATTGTGTTCAGTGTTCATCCATGTACCAAAGGAAACTTTTTAAAAATAGGATTTCTATTATTTTTCTCAAATTTCTATCTAATGGTTGATGTAAACAAAGTCATTCAGAGCAATTTGATGTTAAATGGTATGCTGTAACTTCAGTGGTAAGACAGAGCTTGCGATGTCTACAATACAAATAAATGATGCATGTGACTGTGTTATTTTTTGCTAAAATTGCTAGCACAGCTTAAACACACTGACTACCATCCTCCTTTCGCATTCTTACTGCACTGTTAGTGTGTCAACTACAGTCCTCGTCCGAAATCGCTGGAGAGGTGATAGCATGCTGGCTACTGGCCTCCCCCCACAATGCTACCACAGCTTTAGTGTACCTGCTATGACCCTCATTCCAAATTGACAATTGCATAATGACACTCTAGAAACCACCTACAGCAGCCAACCGAACATCTGGAATAATACAGAAACTGCCAAGCCACACATTAACAACCACCATCAAGACCACTTAAAGACACTGTATAGAACACCTCAAATTGGTCATTTACAGGGGGCATAAAGGCAACATTTTTAGGTTAAGCACCATTTTGGGGTATATCAATATCAAGGCTGTTCTGTCAATGTGAATAACCTCCTTTCATCCACTCCCTTTATAGGTGAAATGATAAAATCAGGTATGTTGTGGTTTTCTGTCTTCTAAAAGAGAGTGCCTCAGGGAGAGCTGGCCACCAGCATTAAGAGTCCTCAAGGCAGTGCAAATGATTGGCGTTTTAGCTGCATAGTCAGAAATGTAGGGCTAATGCCAATGCTTGCCCACCTAATCAACACTCAGAGCCTGTTCAAAGAGCTGTGGTCATAGGAGACTCTATAGTCTGACATGTGAAATTAGATTCTCCAGATGTACTTGCTGTACAGTTTCCCATTTCCCAACACTGCTTTAGCTCTGATAAATTTTCAGTACTGTATTGAAGTGACTCTTCTCTTCCACATAAGCAATGTCTGTGTGATCCAAGGCTCAACTCACCTCTTCTCTCCTGCACTTGGACCTGAGGGTAGCTGTAAATACAGGTAGAGCTTGTCATTGTCTGAAAACTGCTGTACATCTCTCTGTAGAGAGACAGGGAAGAAGAAAAAGAAGAGAAATCAGTCAATGCAGACCTAGAGGACATGTCACATTGTGTTAAATTTAAAGGAGCAATTGGGTGTTCATAGCAGGTACTCACCAAAATAGTGTCCACTTTGTTCTGCACGGTCTTACTGTGGAAAAACAACCAACAGTTAAAGCATTATCATCTAGTCTACAGGTAGTGAGGACATTCAGACTATAAGTAGTTAAGACTTCAGCGGGTTTAACTAAAATGTATTTTGACAACTTAAATGTGTTCTCCAAAGGACAATTCTAAGAAAATAATTAACAATACTTCTTGAAAAAATATGTTCAATTTTACAAGAGCGGCATATATGGTAGCAGCCATGACTTTATCCTGCTTATGTTGGAGTAACTGTCTCTAATGTCCAGGGAAGGCTTTCTACTAGATTTTGGAGCACTCCTTTAGTGGGGTCAGGATGTTGGATGATCACAACCCTACCTCATCCCCAACGCTCCAGTTCATCCCAAAATACTGAATAGAACACAAAGAATACAGACACATCTGCTCCACAGCTCAATGCTGGAGCTGATGTGTCTGTAGATTGCGTATGTTCTTCCCCCATTTCATCCCATTCTGGAAGTGTCGATTACCCAACCCATTAGGACTCTTCACCTATTAAATACATGGCCCCAGACCCTAGAAGGGTGAAGCCAATCACATGCTTCTTTCTGAACTGCCGCCATTGTGTCATTGCTATGGAAAGTGCCAGGTCTGGTTGTGATCTGGTGAGAGATTGTGGCCAATTTTGCTCTCTCAGACCCGCCTGCCAATGGCAAGCAGCATGATCCAGGACTTGAACCTTGTGTCATAGTGCTGGTGCTGTAGAGTGCTGAGCGTATGTTTTTATTTGAGGTTACTTCACTATTCCACATCCTGAAGGCTTTGCATTGCCACACTACATCTGAACACTCACTTTCTGTTAGGATAGTGTGACACTGTAAAAGCTGACAACCTCCCAAAAAGTATAATAAGATAAAGTTTAACAAAATATAACAATTAAAAATAGGCCAATAACAGATTTGTTTTTGGGGGTTTTGGACATATTTCCTCTGCCATAATTTTTAGCATTATTAACATTCAAAATGTATCACTTTGTGACTCCAAACTCAAAAATTAAACTTTAATCAATAAAGCTACATGACAAATCTATATACTTACCTAAATAATAAAAAATTAATAAAAGATTATTTTTTTGGAATTGCATTTGAGAACCTCCAAGGTTTTTCTTCAATTTGTTCTTGAGAAACAAAAAGTCTAAGTCAGACTCCTGATGGGTTTATAAACTGCAGAATTGTTCACAGCTCTGCTGTGACTCCCACTGTCCTTGTAACTCAAACAATCCCAAATAAGAAACATTAGTGAAAGTCAGAATCTTCATAAGAACTCTGTTTGTGAGTTTTAAGAAATGAATTCTTCTAAAGACTGGTTGGTAAATGAGGCCTAATCTTATGAAGTGTTGAGAAACTTACGAAATGTTGCTTTTGAGCTTCTGAAGGAGCATACTGGGCTCTGTGTCGCCCTCCCCAGATGAGGAATCTGTCTTTATTCGGTCTTCCATCATGGGTTAACCACAGTGGAGCCACAAAATGCATTCAGGACCCTCTTGAGTTGAAACTGAGATAAAAAAAAAAAAAATCGTATTAATTGTGTGCAATTTTGTGAATTTACACTTCATTTATACAGTACCTTTTATAACACAACTCTGACAGACTTAAATCTGTACACTTCAGTGAGGAGAAATTCAGCTCTGTTCAGTGTGTAACATCAGTTGTCTCAGCTTACCAACAGGAGCTGGATCAGTCAGCTTCCAAAACAGTTCTTTCAGCATAACCATCATAATAAACTGTGTTATTGTGATAATACACACACTTCGCTGAGTGTTTTGTGTCAGTGCTCAATGTGAACAATTGTGTTTGTTCACAGTGCTCAGTGAACAATTTGAATTTCTTGCTCCTGGGCTCCCCCTATAGTCAGGATGCATCATGCTTTGAGACACCCAAAGGACACACATTTCTGGACAAGCTGAAGGATACAAAACTGTCACTAAAAGTGAAAAAAGTGATTTTACACAAATTATTCTACATTACACTGTTTTTGTGAGCAGTTCTTTCTTTTTTTGAAAACCAATTAATTAATTATTTTCTTTTTAAATCCCATTTTGATTTGTAGGTGGCTTTTCCACATCATGGAAATCAGAGCCCAAGTTGTCCTGCCCATTTCACAAACGTTTGTGCAATCATTACTGTGCTAAGCCTGGAGCAGCAACTACAGAAGTGCCATTCTCTGTAAACCCTTTTTAAAACAATGCATACATACTGAGTCTGCAAGTATTATTGTTATTATCCCTCACATTACCCACACCTATTATGACCTGTTTGCCATATGCATCACTTACACACGTGGACAAAATTGTTGGTCCCCTTCGTTTAATGAAAGAATGGTCACAGAAATAAGAATCTGACAAAAGTAATAATAAATAGAAATAATATGAAAATTAACCAATGAAAATCAGACATTGCTTTTCAATCAGCTTCAACAGAATTATTAAAAAAAAGCTCATGAAACAGGCCTGGACAGAAATTATGGTACCCTTAACTTGATATTTTGTTGCACAACCTTTTCAGGCAATCACTGCAATCAAACGATTCCTGTAACTGTCAATGAGATGTCTGCACCTCTCAGCAGGTATTTTGGCCCACTCCTCATGAGCAAACTGCTCCAGTTGTCTCAGGTTTGAAAGGTGTCTTTTCCAGACAGTGTGTTTCAGCTCTTAGAGGGTGACAGAATAGTGCAATGTTTTCCTATTAGCCATTCTTGGGTGTTTTAGCTGTGCGTTTTGGGTCATTATCCCGTTGCAAGACCCATGACCTGCAACTGAGACCAAGCTTTCGGACACTGGGCAGAACATTTCTATCTAGTCCCTTGGATCTGTATTTATTCTTGCTACATTTCATTCTAAATCATTATGCTGCACAAAAACAAATAGGGATGTGACGGAGCTGAGGAAAAACCCTGATAAGCCCATGCAAGTATTTTTGTATTTTTTCAACATGAATACATGATGCTTAAAAAGGCCATCATCCACAGGTAGTCACGGACTCACAGTGTACTGTAATGAATTCATCATTCAATCATTTATTATCATGTAATGAACTAATTATGCATTCTTACACAAAGAAGACATATCTCAACTAGTAGTGTAGAACTGTTCGTGTTTACTACTGTTTTGTGTTTTACACTTGTTTTCTTACCACATTCGGACATTTTCATTATTTATTTATGTCAAGCGGAAGTATAAAGTAAACAACATTCACCATTAAATTCAGATGACCTGCAGGGTGGAAATCAACGTGTGTCATGCACCCCTCAGTCTCTCTGGACTCCAATTCCCAGAATCCTTCAGTTTGTCACCTGACTGATTATGTGACTCACTCACATTCTGATCACCAGAGTTCTGATTGTATTCACCTGGTCCAGAGAGTGTTTAAACCGGCCTATCAGCCTGTTCAGTGTCTAGCTTTGCCTAGTAACCCTTAACGCACTGCCCATGTTTATTGTTATCAGTCTGTCTGTGTTCGAGCCATTTCTGTTTCCTGACTTTTGTCTCGCCCTGTATTTATTCTACTGGTTTTTGATCTTCGCTTGTTTTTCGACTTTGTCCCTGGTTTGTCCATTCTGGTATTGTCTCGCCTATCTGTTATTGACCTGGACTGTTTGACTGTTTATCGCTTTTGTCCCATTAAAGTACTGTATTTATATCTGCGTGTGCGTCGCTCGGTCCGGACATGACAGTATGAGTTGTTCTGCTTTATATGCTAGCGGCGATTTCAAATCCGCATTTGATGAAAATTGGCCCTAAAACATCCGTCGAATTCGAATTTGCTAAAATGGTCGACGTTCGAATGTCATCGAATTTGAACTTCGTCACATCCCTAAAAATAAATCCAAAACTTTCAAATTGAATTTCCCAGACTGTCTAAGACTGAAAACATTCATTAATGTTAGGGCTAAACAATACATGATTTCAACATTATCACAATGTGCACATGTGCAAAGGTCACACTGCACAATGTGCAAGTGTGATGTCAAATGATTTTCTTTTTATTTGCTGCTTGATATAAAAAAAAATATTTCCCACTGTTCTCATTTTCCATGACATAACTCCCAAAGGCAGATAACATCTACCCAATATCATTCATTTTACTGTAATGTTGGATATTCAAAGCACATTACCATCAAAATGACAGGACAGACACAATGACACTGACTTCTGGAGAAATTCGTTAACATTAGTGTATTCCAATATTTTTTAATATTGTAATATATATTGCTGAAAAAAATATTGCAATGTCAATTTTTCCTCCAATATCATGCAGCCCCGATTAGTATTGTGGTCAAACTGTTGTGGAATTAGAATACCGTAAACTGTCAATTTGTTGTCATAATGTCACATGTATATAATGTCAAATATATACATAGAATATGAATAACTATATAGAATATGAAAAACTTATTTTATATTCATTCCATATAAACTAAATTACTTCTAAACTTTTTGGTTTTATTGTTGATCAGTAGGATTATAGGAGAGAGAGAGAGAGAGAGAGAGAGAGAGAGAGAGAGAGACCACCCTACCCACCCATGAAACCTGCAACCTCCTGATCATTTAATTATTTTACAACATTACAAGGAAAATAACAATTCACATCAATTCAATACATTTGTGATAAGAGTTAAAAATAAAGAATGGCTGAAAATGGAAAATGTTCCTCATGTCAATGTCAGCTCCAGTTTATTATATTCATTATGTACATACAGTGTCCCTATCTAACAGCCCAGTCCCAAGCAAACATGATTATCACAATACAGTGTTACAGTCCACTACAACATACAGTATACTGTATATACTGTATACCTGCGAATGGTGATACATCAACATTTAAAAATGTAGAAGAAAATGGGATTCAGTTACTTTATTACATAAGCACACATTAGCTTCAGATATCAAACCCATCTGATCATAACTTATGTTTCTGATATCGTTCAAAAGAGATGCAACTGTTAACTTCAAACAGGTTATTTACACTATAGAAATGTGAACTCTCACTGAGTAAGGAAGTGGGGTAACACCAACTTTCTAGGGTCAAATCAAATCATCCTTTTGGGCCACAGGCGTAGTGGATAACACCACTGCCCTATGCATGGCAGACTGGGGTTCCATTCCACACCCAGTCTAGTGTACCATGCTGTAAAAATAACATTCTTTGGGCAAGCCTCCTAATGATCCTGCCTCTGTAACAGAAGAACAAATGTAAGCCTCTGAGGTAAAGGACCAAACTTCTGGCCTGATGGTATGTTGGAACATTTTAGCAGTACTCTAGTGTACTTGAACAAATCCTCTGATCAGACCTAGAGGAGATCTGGCTGACCATTCAAACCACAGGCTATTTCAAGCTCTGAAATCTCTCACAAGCACAGGTCTGGAGGGGAAACTGAGTAGAAGAGGGAAACTGAAACGTAGATACAGACAGGCTGCAGTTAATGAGGGTCTAATTAGGGCGCCCAGTTTCCCATTCACAAAAACACAGCCACATGGAGCTGCTGGCAGTTCAATCGCCAAGCAACTGCTGTGCCAAAAGGCTGAAGAAAGCAAAGCACGCTTTTACCAAACACACACACACACACACACACACACACACACACACACACACACACACACCACCCATGACTTAGTGAGTCTGAAAGAACAAACTACAACCAGACACGTCTAGCCCAAGGCTCAGTCCAGCTGTGCAGGACAAGGCTTACTTTCTGCACAGACAGCAAAGGAAGTCCAGTCTCTCTCTCTCTCTCTCTCAGTCAGTCACTCACACATACTCACTCACTCATTCACACTCGCGCTCTCTCTCTCTCTTACACACACACACCCTCTCTCTCTCACGCTCACACACCCTCTCTCTCTCTCTCTCTCTCTCTCAGTAGTGAGTCTGAAAGAACAAACTACAACCAGACAAGTCTAAGCCAGGTCTCAGTCCAGCTGTGAAGGACAAGGCTTACTCTCTGCACAGACAGTAAAGGAAGTCCAGTCTCTCTCTCTCTCTCTCTCTCTCACACACACACACACACACACACACACACACACACACACAGACAGACAGCTACCATAACTAACAGTCTGTGGTCCAAACACCCTTCCCCCTACCTGTGTCCTGAAGGTTTGTGGAGCTCAGCTCTGCCCGGCCGCTCTAACTCTGATATAAAAGCTACCAGTCCAGGCCTGAACACATGGCTAACTCAGCTAGCCGGCTATAGCCACAGTATCCTCCTCTTTCAACAGCCGTATCTCTCCGTTAGCCCCACTCGGGCTTTAGCTCGTGTGTTCGTGTCTGTGACCGCGCGGCCGGGCTGTCCCGCTGTTCGCGCGCTCGAAGGTAATACGTTAGCTCGCTGCTAGCTAAGCTACGCTAACTATTTACACACAGCAGCTTCTCTACCGGGAAAAGGGTTCACCGCGTCAGGCTCAAACAGCCTCGCCCGTTTAAACTCACTTAATATTTTTCACCAGGAACGCAAAATATTTGCCACCGTTTGTTTAAAAAACGCAAAAAGAAAGTACCTGAGTCAAATAAACAGCGAAAAATTCCGCTGGCTTTATTTTGTGATTGGCCGCGCAGTGTTATGTCTGCCTAACTACAAAGCAAAGCTCGTGTTGATTGGCTCGCCGTTGTGATCTCTCTTGGATACAGAATGTACGTCTCCTCTGATTGGCTTATTTATTTATTTTCGGTTGCATTATGTTCATGCAGAGGTGCTTTCATTTATCCCTGCAGTTCCTCGAATGTTAATAAACAGCACTATGAACCAGTTTAGATCCAGTTCAGCGTAAGAAATACAAAGGCATCAGTTCGTGACTGTTTTAGTAACTCTCCTTGTTTTGTGTCATTGTCATATTACACAAAGCCGCTCAGCTGCTTTTAACCTAAACATGTGCCGTTAGTGCTGCTTACACCATAATTCAAATTCTAGAGCGGGGACTTTTATTTTGAAAACATCTGCTTTACTTTAGATCAGGACCGGCTCAGTTCAGTTTAGCACGCTTGAGGTCTAACCCTAGAACCTCGAGCTAGAACCCTAGAACCATTAGAGCTTTGGAGTGTGCTTGTTCTCACCTTAGCCAATGTAGTGAGCATACTCCCAAAAAAGAGGGAAATTTCATATTTTTATAGCTGCAACCATCTATATAAAATATAAAAATGGAATAGAAAGATAAAACATAATAAAAGCGATAAGCAGAATAAACATCAATCAACAGAATTAAATATAAACATGTTAAAATATTTATGAAAAAGCCAGTGATTATGATAATAAACAAACATGAACACCCTGAGTTATTGCACAGATAAGTAAAATAAACAGATGAACACAGGAATGGAAGTACCAATTTACCCCTAAGTGTTTTAGCTAGTTAAGAACATTATTCGTTTTGATCAAAACAATGTCTTTGAAGTTTTCTTCTCACTGGTTCCAGATGATATTTACAAAGAGAATGTTTAGAAAAACAGCACAATTTGACCTTTAAAGAGTGTTGGGATGGTTCACTTCTAAATACAGTTTTTAAAAAGTTACAAAATTTGCTGAATAACACTTAACATAGTGATTTTCTTTTAATGTTGTAATTTTGTACTTTTTAAGTGTTATATCTGCGTCCATTCCAGCATGTTGTCATATATTCATTATTCATTTGTTTAAATTGCAAAAAACAAAAGCGAAGCGTTCACTAGCGCACTAGTTTTCTAGTGTACTAGGTAGTACACGAGTGTTTATTGGCGCGCCGCCCTGACGTTAGCTTCCTTCAGCTTGGAGCGATGCATGAGTTTGACCCTTACGGATTTGTAACTTACGTTTAAGTGTTCATTTAAGCAGCGAATCCTAGAGTTTGGTTTCTGATATCGCTGCTGCTCTCCGCTGTAACAGGTAGGTATAACGTAAAGTTAACGTAAAGGGTGTGTAAATCAATGCCCTATTAGTTGGTGAGCTAAGCTAACTGAGCTGACAGGAAGGGTACAAACAGCAGTGACATTAATACCAAGTGATGACATTTACTCTGTGAAAGACACAGAGGAGCTACCAAAGGGTTCAGCTGCTGTATTAAAATGCATTAAATTCTCCTGTTCATTCAAAATGTTATACCTTAACACAATAAACACGTGGCAGTGAAAAATCTCAACATCCTTCATTTAAACCTGTAATACATTGAAGCAAATGTAATTATGGAGAATATAGTAACGGTTGTTGTGTAGATAGATCCCTTGGAACCCTTGATCCCTTGGGAGGGTTCCCTCAGGAAAAGTAAGATTCCAGCAGCAGCGTTAGTACAGTAGATAGTGAGTAAATAGTGAAGATAATAATTTGGTAAAGAAACACTATAGAGACATAACGAATACATAATATTGAGAGTATATTACAATATAGATAGATAGTGCATGATTAAAACAGAGTTCTGTAGGAGGGGGGTATTGCACATTATAATTGCACTGTGTGTTGTATTAGTAAACAACACTCAGAGCAGTAGAGAAATACTTCAAAACCAGACATTTCATTCATTTTATCATAAATGATAAACTCTCAAATATGTTTGACAGGCTGAATCTGGGGTCAGTGGTTAATGGTGTTTATTTGAAGCATTCCTTTAAATGTTCTTAAATTCTGAAGTACGTTTCTATCTTATCCCTGCACTACATCAGGTGTAAGTCATGCGACTGACGGCGCTGCTCTCGATGGCAGCGAAGGCTGCTTTTCCTCATGATTATCGATATGGAACAAACCGGCCATGGACTGTAGCAGCCAAGAGACTCAACCCACCAGGCAAGAGAAGAAGAAAGGTGTTTGTTGAGCCTCTCACGAAGGAAGAGTGGTCTTTCTTTAGGGGTGATATGGTATGAAACACATTTATTACTATATATTCATATTGTTGGCAGGTGTATAGGTGGGTATGATGGCTGGTATAATTTCCTGAGGGAAATTAAGGAATATTATTGTTAAATGTACTTCTAAGCCACTATTTGTCCAGCATAAATGATGATGGGTTTAATTTTTTAAGATAAGGTTTTTAATAATACCTCATTCTGGGTTTGATTGATAAATTTACTGATTGTTTTGTAGGAAAAGATATTTAAGTATAGAAATGAGACTGTACTCATTTATGCTTATAACTTACATGTTTAGGTGGAGATTATTTCTGGTAAAGATAAAGGAAAGCAGGGGAAGGTCACTCAGGTCTTCCGCCACCGAAACTGGGTAATTGTTGAGGGTCTGAACACAGTAAGTATAAAATTTATTATAAATGAAATCAACAATGTAATGTTTATTATACACATTTAGAAAAGTTTAATTTCCAGTTAATGTGGTTCAGTGAGAAGTCCATGGGATCATTTGTAATGTGGTTGAAATTAAGCAATATTTTCATACTAAAAAAATCATGTTACATTTGTTTAATGTCTCAATGTTACATTTAAGCACTGTTAACTAATATTAAACTAATATAATTAGCATTAACAAGTTTTAGACACAACTTCTGTACTACGGTGGCTGAGAAAGCCCAGCACTCTGCAAAAAAAAGATCAAATTTTAAAACATGCATCAAAATGAAAACACCTATGCTACATGTATTACATGCACTGCATTCACATTTGTGAATTTGTGTGCTAAATTTAAAAATGTGTTGCAGATTAAAAAATGCAAATGCTGTAAATCAGCTCACAACACAATGGAAGTGTCTCCAGGGGACACTTAAGGGATAGGATCCTTGAGGCTATACAGTACAGCAACTGAATAAAAGAAAAGCGGCATATCTCTCTCACCACTACCTTGGCAGAATTTGCCTAATTTAGCAATAAGTGAAGGAGTAAATGAGGGCCTATTTCAGACACCAGCATGGGACATGTTTTAGTTTGTCTGATGGTTTAGCTGATCTGCAAGCATGATGAACCTGACCAAGATTAACAGCCAGAATGGCCTGCAATACTAAGTTGGTCAACCAACATGACCAAAAATGACCAAAATCAAAGGCAACATACAACTTAAAATCATCATGAGTTGGTTAACGCACCGCAATTCACAGCATTGCATTTGTGAATTTTGTGTACGTTCCTTAAATGCAGCACACATGTTGTCAGTTTGAAGAAACTGTCTCCAATTTTGTATAATGATGGGGAATTAGCAGTTTGCAGCATATATGTAAAGTGTATCACAGGTGTTTTTTATTGTTTTATGTACAGGTGTTTTATGCATCAAGCATGCTTTGTGATTTTAAAGTTCTTAAAGCACATGGTGCATAACTGACATTCTTATTAATATAACTACAGTGAACACATTAAAGGATGAAATGCTTTACTGACAAAATTCTGATCTTCTGCAGCACTACAGATATGTTGGCAAGACTGGAGATTACAAAGGAACATACATCGCCAGCGAAGCTCCTTTACTCCTGAAGGATGTCTCCTTAATCGACCCCACAGACAGGTTAACTTCATCAAACACATCACTACAGCTTGATAGCTTTTTTCAAATGAGTCCGTCCGTCTTCCTTCCGCTTATCCGGGGGCGGGATAAGCAGGGATTCCCAGACCTCCCTCTCCCCTGACACCTCAGCCAGCTCCCGGGAGGGACCCCGAGCTGTTCCCAGGCCAGCCGAGAGACATAGTCCCTCCACTGTGTGTCCTGGGTCTATGCCGCGGTCTCCTCCTGGTGAGGTGTGCCTGGAACACCTCCCCGGGGAGATGTCCAGGGGGCATCCAAAAAAGGTGCCCGAGCCACCTCAACTGGTTCCTCTCGATGCTCCGAGCTCCTCCCGGGTGGCCGCGGATCTCACGCTATCTCTAAGAGAGCGCGCGGCCACCCTACAGAGGAAAATCATTTCGGCCGCTTGTATCCGAGATCTTGTCCTTTCGGTCATTACCCACATCGCATGACCATGGGTGAGGGTAGGAACATAGATTGACCGGTAAATCAAGAGCTTTGCCTTTCGGCTCAGCTTCTTCTTGACTGCGGTGGTAGCACCGATCCGCCTGTCAATCTCATGCTCCCTCTCACCCCCACTCGTGAACAAGACCCCAAGATTCTTAAATTCCTCCTCTTGGGACAGGACAGCTCCACTGATCTAGAGAGGGCAAGCCACCCTCTTCCAGTCGAGAACCGTGGCCTCAGATTTGGAAGTGCTGATTTGCATCCCAGCCGCTTCACACTCGGCTACGAATTGCTCCAGTGCCTGCTGAAGGTCCTGACTCAAAGAGGCCATCAGGACAACATCATCCGCAAAAAGCAGAGATGATATCCTGTGGTTCCCAAACCAGACCCCCTCCGATCCCTCCGTATTCCTTCCACCGCCCAACGATATCCCCGGTCGAGGTCAACAGCTCCCCACCTGCACTGTAAACAGTGTTGGCAGGGTACTGCTTCCCCCTCCTGAGGCGCCGGACGGTTTGCCAGAATTGCTTTGTGGCCGACCGATAGTCCTTCTCCAAGGCCTCCCTGAACTTCTCCCAGCTCCTGGTTTTTGCCTCCTTAACCGCCCCAGCAGCAGCACGCTTAGCCTCCCGGTACCTGTCGGCTGCGTCAGAAGACCCAGAGGCCAACATGATCCAATAGGTCTTCTTCTTCAGCTTGACGACACGCAGGCACTGGCCACCTTATGCCCACAGCTCCGGATAGCCGCGTGGACGATGGAGGCTGAGAACATGATCCACTCTGACTCAATGTCCCCAGCGTACACGTAGCTGTAAGAAGCTCTCCCGGAGGTGGGAGTTGAAAGCTTCTCTGACAGGGGCTCAGCCAGATGTTCACAGCAGATCGTTGAAGTCCCCCAGCAGAACAACAGAAGTCCCCAGTTGGGGCACTTTCCAGTACCCCCCCCCCCCCCAAGGACCCCAAGAAGGTCTGGTACTCCACTCTGCCATTCGGCCCGTAGGCACAAACTACAGTCAGAGTCCTCTCTCCTCCCCGAACATGCAGAGAGGCGACCTTCTCGTTCACTGGGGTAAACACCAACACGTGACGGCTGAGCTGGGCAGCTATAAGCAAGCCCACACCAGCCTGACGTCTCTCAACCTGGGCAACTCCAGAGTAGAGGAGGGCCAACCCTTCTCGAGGTGTTGGGTTCCAGAGCCCAAGCTGTGCGTGGAAGTGAGCCCGACTATCTCTAGCCGGTACCTCTCAACCTCCCGTACAAGCTCAGGTTCCTTCCCCCCCCAGCGAGGTGACGTTCCACGTCCCAACAGCCAGCCGCTGTGTCCCGGGATTGGGCCATAGAGGACCCCGCCCTCGACCGCCATCCAATCCACAATGCATCCAACCCCAATGGTTTCATCTGTAGGTGGTGGGCCCACAGGAGGAATGGCCCATGTTGCCTCTTCGGGCTGGGCCCGGCCGGGCCCAATGGGCAAAGGCCCGGCCATCAGGCGCCCGCTCCTGAGCCCCGATCCTGGGTCTGGCTCCAGGGTGGGGCCCCGGTTGCGCCATACCCGGCCAACGTTACAGGGCCTTTATGATCTTTCAAATGAGTCATATTGTGGAAATCAGATTTTCTTCACTTTAAATAAAAAAAATTTTTTTAGCAAGAGACATTTGGTCATTTGTTTCCATTTGGTCAACAAATGCAAAAAGATGCCTGTTTTGAAGTTGTCTTTGTTGGTTTACCTAATTAGAGGGCATGCTGTCTTAAAGGCACAGTAAGAAAAATAACCTGTCCATTTAATTCTAAAGGTTTTGTAAAAAAAGAATTTTGTAATTACGTAAATGTTAGAAATAATCAGTCATAAATAATAAATGTATGAAATTGGGGGAAAATATACTGGCTCTAATATCTACCAGTGCTGGGATGGTGAAGTAAAATGAGGACTATAGGCATCTTAAACATTAGTAATGCGTGTGTGTGTGTTCACAGGAAGCCCACAGACACTCAGTGGAAGTTCACTGAGGAAGGGGAGAGGGTGCGTGTTTCAGTTAGAACTGGACGCATAATCCCTAAACCACTCTTCCAGAGAGTAGATGGTATAATTCCTGAGCAGTGGAAAGGTAAGATTACTGACAGGAACAGTGATCAATAAAACATCAAAAATAACCAACCCTGCCCCTGGAGAGCTGCCTTCCTGCAGGTTTCAACCCAAATCTAACACCCTATTCAGCCAGTGAAGAACTTCTGAAGGACAGTAATTACTTGGATCAGGTGGATGGATTAGGGTTGAATCGTAAATCTTCAGGAAGGTAGCGCTCCAGGAGCAATGTTGTGACACCTGTTCTATGGCATAAAACCCTTTTGGCACCTCTTGTTTTCACAAAGGAAAAAAAAATAATTTACTGAAAAAAATGATCAAATACTAAGATTCATTGTTACACAAACTGATTTACACAATGTCTCCTCCATCATTACAGATGGGCCAAAGGACACATCATCTCAAGACACACTTCAGAAAACCTACACACCATCAATGAAGACCCTGGAGGAGGAGGTGATGGAGAAGATGAACATTCAGGAAAACAGAAGGCAAAGAAGAAGCTACTGGTATTAAAATACAGTATCAGAATGTTTTTTCCCCTTTAAAAACTATTTAAAAATATTAGTGTATGCCGAAATGTATTTGAAAATTTGAAAATAAAAACAGTTACCCCAATATAATTTCCTATTATTTTTTATTGCTGTTAATGCTGTTTCAGTCCACTGTTAATAATCTCATTCATGATGACAGTGAGATGTTGCATGTGTACACATTATTTTGAAGATTTGATTATAGCGACAAGACCAATAGTGAGGTCAGGATGTTGGATTATCAGCACCCCACCTCATCCCCAACTCGCAGACTCATCCCAAAAGTACTGGATACAGTTCCGCTGCTCCACAGTTTAACAGTCTGGGTTATTTTCCCCCGCAAGCCCTTTCATGTCATTAGCTACGGTGCCAGTAAGTTCATGTTTACCTGCTCCAGAGAATCCTATTCTAGTGCCTGAACATCTCTACAAAGATAAATACATTCATTAGAAGAGGGGGGGGGGGGTTCCACAAACCTTTGGACATATAGTGTATCATATTTCAGAGCTGACATTTAAAATCAACCTGCTGATGAGCAACAACAAGCCAAAAGTCTCAACCAGACCTAATGAGTATAATGAGCAGAAGTGCCGTTTGGTAAAATGCAGTAACAGATACACAGGAGGAATATTTAGTAGCTGGTAAACAATATCAGTATCACATGAAATGTTAACAACAATAACTTTGACCACATAAAATGTTTCTAATCAAACTGGGTGTTTGAGTTTGGCTACAGGTTTGCTCTGATTTTAAGTCTTTGGGTCTATAAAATCCCGATGGATCAGTAGAGTTTTTGTCCGGAGTCTGATTTTGTTTGGTTTGATCTGATTGGCTGTTGTATAATAAAGCATATGCAGACTGATCATGCATTTTTTTTAACTCTTAGAAAAGCTCCAATTATTATAACTTATTACCATGAAACTGCCATCACATTCGTCCATAGAGTGTTTTTCATGAACGTGTGGTTTGTAACAATAAAGCAGGATTTTTCAGATGAGCCACAAACAAACAGGTGAAAGCAGGTGGATGCAAACGTTATAAGTACAGTCCATTCAATACAATTGGATCTTGATTAAAACAGACTCAATTCTTAACCTAAACATGAAAATGTCTAGATAAATGTGGTCAGTATCAAACCACAAAGAAGAACAGCAAATATCAATTGCGTCAGGCTCAACTGGATTTTATTTCCTTCATACTTACAATACTGCTCTTACGCCACATTCATGATAGAGGTCAACAGAGAATGGCTAGATGAACTTGTACATTTCTAGATCTTGATTTTCTGTGCATGTAATGCCTCTAGCCATCTGCTGCGCAAACTGTTTTTTTGTTAATGAAAGAGAGATATCACCAATGAACCACTTTTTTGCCACCACTTCTACTATTACTCCATCTGCATACTTAATTTTAAACAGATTTTGCAATAGTGTTTTTGCCAACATATTTAATTAGGGTGTTTTGTGACACTAAGAATGTGTTTAATTACTCTCTGCCTCTTTTAAAATGTTGTCTTTATTGAATCCCTACTATGTTAACAGAACAGTAATCTGTGTTTTACATCCTGTTAACTTATCATTTGAGGATGATAAGTTATAAGTTGTTTTGTGAACATGGAAATGAGTTCAGTGTTCCTCTGTGGCCTTCCCGGTCTCTGAACTGAATCCAGTAAAGCTGGAATGGGAGATTCAGTGCATGAGCCTAATGTGTATGTAAAATGTTAATTTCTCGAGGCTTCAAGTGCACATTAGTGGGCTGCACCTATCAAAAAACAGGCCTGTTTACAGTTTAGGTCAAACTGAATGTATTTTAATTTACATCTATGGCATTTAGCAGACACTCTTATCCACAGTGACTTACAAGGTTACTTATAGATGCCACAGCAAAGCGAGACAGTGAGGCTGTGTACCAGGGGTCACCAGGCCTGCTGCTGGAGAGCAGGAGAGCTGCCTACCTGCAGACCCAACTCATCACTGCCATCAGAGGCTCCTGATTGGCTGAAAGGGGTGCTAGACTTGGGTTGGAGCTGAGGTCTCTGCTTTCCAGGGTGAGTGCCTGAGCAGTTATCCTCCACGCCGGAGAGGGGCGCTCGCACCCAAAACCTGCAAACGAAGGAGGGCGAAAAGCTTCGTTTTGTTTACAGATGCTTTAGCAGCTAACAGGCTAACGGCAGTTTAAAACCAAACGGCTGTGGGTATTAAGGGGCAGAATGCGCGCTCCAGCTACGCCCTGTTTCCACTCGTAAGTCCGCAGAACCGGAGGAAGGGTTAGTGTGAGGCGCAGCTGTGAGAGAAGTCGCCCGTTTGCGCTGCCATGTCTCTGGTTTGCTACGACAGCAGCGAGGAGAGCGACCGGGATGAAGCTCCGAGTCCGGCGGCCGCACGAGCCGAGCCGAGCCGAGCTCCTGCCGACAGAAAGCTGGACCTGCCCAAGCCGAAGAAGCGCGGAGAGCCGGTGAAGATCCCCGTCCCGGAGATCAACCCAGCGAGTGTGAGTGTGAGCTGATTCAGTGCTGACTTACTCACACTCCTCCTAAAGCCCGGACTGACCCAGCTCTCCCACTGGAGATCTGCTGACCACCTTCTTCCACAGTGGAAAGGGAGGTCAGCCTCAGTTAAGTTCTAATACAGTCAGTCCTGGACCTCTGAAGACACTACTGAAGGTCTAGGAGCTAACGACCAGTAGGGGTCAGCAGTATGACAAGAATATCAGCATACATTCTGTAATGCAGTGTCTCTCAATCCTAGAGGCACCCCTACCCCGCATATGTTAGAGATCTCACAGGAGCACACACACACACACACACACCTCAACTTATCAGATCATTAGCAAGAGTTGTTAGGGGAATGTTGAAGATAAAACGAGCATGGTAGGGGTGCCTCCAGGACCAGGTTTGAGAGACACTAGTGTTGTGTGTGTCAGTTGTTTGTTTTCAGAGGTTTGATTAAACACAGCAGATGCAGATGCAAAGGAAACCGTGTGTGCCAAGTTCAGGGTTTAGGCTTGGGGTTGTCACGATCGCAGGATCCTGATGTTACACTGTTTGGAGAATATAAACACACTGCATTGTCTGAGCACCAAGGCCTTATCATATGGTAATCACTTGGCAGTACAGTTTGGCTTGGATATGAAGTGCTAGATAAAATGTTTCATTGATGCAGAACCTTTACACTGTGGTGATGCTACCACCACCTTGCTTGACTGTAGGCAAGACAGTTGTCTTTGTACTCCTCACCAGGGTGCCACCACATGCTGGTCATCATCTGAGCCAAACAAGATTATCTTGGGCTTGTCAGACCACAGGACATGGTACCAGTAATCCATGCTCTTGTACTGCTTATCTTCAGCAAACATTTTTGTGTTTTCTTTTGCATAAGCTTCAGAACAGGCTTCCTGCTGAGTTGATGCAGAGTGCAGCGTATGGTCTGCGCACTGACAGTTTGACCTCCCACTTCTTCAACTTGGCTGGCAGCACTTTTTTTTTTTTTAAAGCCAACCTCTGAATATTACATGGTGGTGATGTCTGTCAGGGAGCCAGAGAGGGTTCTTTGGTGTCATTGTTCTAAAGAGCCCCATTAGACATCTTTATTTTTAGGAGTCTATAAATGACATTTGAAAGCTGTAGAATTTAATTGTTTAACTTTTTTTTTTAAATATTGGTGAAAATCCAGCAAGAAAAATAAATTGAGATTGTCCAGTGGGTCTCAAAGACTGATTTGGGAAACACATTTCTTATGTTTGATGAAGTAATGTAACACCTGTGCTGTTCTCTTGTGCAGTCTGATTCAGATGATGATGAGCCTGTCAGAAAGAAAGCAGGAACTCAGGTGAGTCATGGTTTAGTATATTTGTCTCCTACATATCCTTCATACTGCAAATGTATAGTCGTTGCATCATTCCCACATACTACTCTTAAGGCCATTACAGATGGAACATAGTTTTCTTTATTGGAATTTCTCATGCATCAGAAACAAATTTAAAACAAAAAAGGATTTGTCTGAAGGTGAATAAGTAACAAAAAATATATAAACTATAATAAACTATAAAAAAATAATATATAACTATATATATATATATATATATATATATATATATATATATATATATATGTATATGTATATGTGTGTAATTAGTACGAATGGAGCGGAGGGGAGCGGAGTAGAGAAGCAGCTGAGAGAGCAGAGCAAAGGAGCAGAAAAGTTCTGGAAGATTGAAACAGAATGTTATTTAAAAGCTTGATGTAAACAATGTTGCCTCAGGCCCAAATTTTAATTGAATTACCCGTGTTTCCTCTTCATTGGTGAAGCTGTATTTCCAATGTTTGTTTTAAAACAGGGGTAACTCTATTAGCATGCATCTGAGCTGTTTATAAATGCTCTTCTAAAGTTTAATCTTTGCAAAAAATGAATTCTTTCACTATTCCAAAAAGCAGCATGCAGGGTCTCAAATCATTGTAGGGCATTTTATAGGCTGAGAAGTAATTTAAATTCAATTATGAGTTTGACATCTATTTACAGTGGGGTGCAAAAGTTTGGGCAGCCTTGTTAATTTTCCTGATTTACCTTTATAAATCATTGATTGTTTGGATTAAAAAAACTGTTTAATATATCATATAGGGGACAAATACAGTGATATTTGAGAAGGGAAATGAAGTTTAGATGATTTACAGAAAGTGTGCAATAATTGTCTAAACAAAATTAGGCAGGTGCATAAATTTGGGCACCAAAAAAGAAAAACCTTAACTCAATATTTAATAGCTCCGCCTTTCGCAGAAATAACAGCCTCTAAATGCTTCCTATAGCTTCTAATGAGCGTCTGGATTGTGGCTGAAGGTATTTTAGACCATTCTTCTTTACAAAACATCATTAGTTCTAAAGGTTCTCAAGTCAATAAAATGACAACAGTGCCCAAATTTAGGCACCTGCCTAATTTTGTTTATCCAATTATTGCACACTTTCTGTAAATCATCATATTTTTTTTTTATCCAAACAATCAATGATTTATAAAGGTAAATTAGGAAAATTAACGAGGCTGCCCAAAATTTCTCACCCCACTGTAACATCCTCTCACTGATTAAACATTTTTGTGTTGTTTTTTTAGGTAGTGCACTGTAGTGCATATGTAGACAGTATGATATGATAGAGATGCTGCTGATAATCTCTTCTTAGAAAGTGTAAACTGTAATTGTTACAGTAATGTGAATTGAGACCTTGTTTCACAGTTGATTCGGTTCTCTTGAACACATTCTGCACACTAGTTTTTTCTGTAGTCTGAAGAATTCCAGTTGCATTCAGTGTGTATTATCTATGGTTTCGTACTACAAAAAACTTATGAGCAAATATTATATATTTATTTCTTGTTTATTCACGATGAATTCTGTACTGGCCATTAAACTGTAATTCACTGTGATGCACATGTTCACATTTGCTATGAAACCTGCCACTGCAGTGAGCACTGCACTTGCTGACTGTGATCCAGAATTGCCTTTGTTTTTAATTAATTTACTGCTGTTCACACACAAGCCTCCTTTGAATCTCATGGAAGCTGTACTGTAGGGAAACTAATGTATATACTGGCATTTCACCTCTGGCTTGTATTCACACTTGGGGTTTAATTAGGTAATACCTAGCAACACCATAGCAACTACACAAGATCCTAGAGCAGAGGTGTCAAATCTTAGCCACAATTGGTCAGTGATTTAATTAGGTCTTCAATCCAACAAAGCAGAAGCACAAGGAGAGAGCACTATTTGAAGGCTGACATCAACTGATTGAAAGAGTAGAATCAGGTGTAGATTGTGAAAGAGTAGAACTTCAGCTAGTTAGGGATGAGAACCTGCAGCCACACTGATCCTTGGTGGTTAAAATTGGGACACCCGTGTCCTTGAGCATGCCCCAGGAATTTGCCATAAACCATTTTTGACTCCATATCAACAACCTAGCAATGTCCTAGCATCTGACACACCGTAGAAACTCTAGCAACATTGTAGCAAACACCTCACAACAGCCAGTTTCTGAAATGTTACCCTTAAATATGCATGCAATATACATGCATTAAATTGGTTCTATTTCTTTATTTATAATTTTTTTACACATTGTGTGAACAAGTTATGACAAATGGGCCAATAGAGAGTCCAGAGTTCTGGATGAACCTGCCTCCTTTAAATATGAATTTTGAGATAATAACAGAACAACTGTACACTGCTCAGCAAATTGAACATTCTAACAAAGCTAATCGAAAACTTAGATTCACTGTCAATGCCTTTGATTTTATTTACAGGGTAGTGGTCTGTCATCTTTGCTGCCCCAACCTAAAAATCTGGTATTGAAGGAAACACAGCGCCCCCTGGTGCCTCACGCCCTTACTAAACGGCCTGCACCAGCACCACAGTCAAAAGGGACAAAACCAGGCTCACAGGCTGTCTCTGGAACAAGCCCATCGCCCTCTGCCATTAAAGCTGCTGCAAAATCTGCTGCACTGCAGCTGGCCCGGCAGATGGCAGCTGATGAAGATGGAAGTGATGATGAACTTGCGCCTGAAAACTACTTCTCCCTGGCAGAGAGCTCCGCACAACCCCTGGCTGCTCCTTACCCAGATACTCAACTATACACCCCCTCCTTAAACTCTCCCCCCAGTATGGAGGATGCCCCCCTGGACTTCGGCTCTAAGGCAGAGCTACACAACAAACCTACATGGGTTGCCCACGATTATCAGAGAGATGATTACCAAACCCAGAGTCAAGAGCCGCAGGATCCATCACCAGAACCTTATCCTCAGGTACGAACAACATAACAATTGCTTGTTCAAAACACTAGTGAAGGTTTGATTGACTTAGGCCAGATACCCAGCATTTCACACTTGAGCTACAAGGCTAAATTAGTTAATGATTTTTAAAACTTTAGATTTTGGATTTTAAAATCTGCTTTCAGATGTTTTGTCAATGTGTGTCTACACAACATCAAAATTTAAAACTATGACAATTAAAATTTTTAAATGTATTTCAAAGACTTGAAATAGTTCTTGCACCAATGTTGTACTATGCAAGCTACATCCGATCAAATGTCTCTGCTGAAATCTGCATTGTCAATAGTTCCGTATTAAACCCGAATGTTTTCATTATTGTATAAACTGTCAGATTTTACAAATGTGCCTCCTAAACAGCAAACTCTTGTATTAAAGGGTGCATAAAAGACATTTTTATTTACCTTCGTGGGTGCTGTGAGTAAGTAGTAGAAGTGTGCAGTTTAGGAGACTTGGTAACGTTTTATACTGATAGACTAAAGTGACACACAAAGTATTTTGCAGGAGTGTTAATGTTTATTTGTTTATTTTTATTGCAAATAGCTTGATGGAAATGAGCAGTCACAAATGTTCTTCATGCATTTTGTTGCTTGTGATCTCACTGTTTCCCTCCTGTGTAAGTAAGTGTTTTTATGTTTCTTTTTTTTCCACTTTGCAGGACTATTACAATGAAGGGTACTACCAAGACCAGGGTGCTGAGTTTATTGACGAAGAACCACAGTCCTCTACTCTGTTCAATGATGAAGCAGTGAGTAACTTCAGACTGAGTGAATTTAACACAGAACATCATAGTCTTTGTTTACATTGAAATGCTTTTTTTTTTTTTAGTCCCCTTTTATTTCAAAATTATTAAATAATAATTCAAACAATGAAAATGAATTTATATAGTGCTTTTTACAACTGTTGCTGTCACAGAGCAGCTTTACAGAAATCAAAAATAAAAAGGTGAACAACACATGAAACAAATGATAGACATAATCCTCCTGGGAGAGGAAGCCAAAGGGTGATATTGGCACAAAAAATATCCCTCAGAGCTAGTCAACTACTTATACATAGTTTGGTTCTTATAAGTTATGCTAATCATATGCTCTGCCCAGCCAATTCATATTTGCATACACACACACATACATATACACATATATCAGCAATCTACAATGTACTAGCATTATGATCTCAGGGTCACAGGTTTGAATCCCGGGTCATGAATCTCTCTGGGTGGGTAGATGCACTCTCTCCCAACATCAAACCCGAGGATGTGTTAACTGTTGTATCAGAGTTGTGTCCCGGCTCTTTCCTCTGGGCACATTGACCTCCCAGCAATGTTGCAATCATGACATTTCGAAAAAGAGGTGGTATCTGATGAAGCATATGCTTCTCTTCACCATCCTAGTGTTGGGACCATTGTGTGAGATCGAGTGTAATGAGGTTGTGTAATTGAAATTTCCAAACTGGGATGGAAATTTGGGATAAAAATTATTTTTTTTAAATTGCCTATTTAAATAATGCTTACTTATTCACACTGTAAAATAAGAAGCACTAAGATTTAAAACTAAAAAATAAGTTTTGTGAATTTTCTCCCCAGTTCCGTAGGCTACAGGGCAAACAGAATCGAGGGAAAGAAGAAATCAAGTTTTTGGAAATTAAAGGCGATGACCAGTTGAGTGGGAGTCAGCAGTGGTTGACCAAGAACATGAGTACAGAAACAGAACCACGCAAGTCCTTCAGTAAGGTAAGTACTGCAGCAGAAAATTTTAGCTAGATTAGAACTACACCAAGACCGGTGCTGCGGAATAAGTCCTTCAGAAAGGTTAGTACGGCAGCACATATCCTTCAGTAAGGGCAGTGCTGCCGCGCGTGTTCTTCAGTAAGGACCATGCTGCAGCACATACTGTTTTTTATTTTAGGGTTTTTTGTGTGTTTTAAAGTTATTAGTGTTGTCTTTATTATTATTGCTAATGACTTTTTATGTTTTTAGAAAAAAGGAGATCAGCCAACAGGTCAGCAAAGACGCAAACATCAGATCACATATCTTATTCATCAGGTGAGTGTTTGAAAGAGAAAATATACATATTTCCTTTTGGATTGTTGGCTTCTGCTACATTAGTTACTTCATGATTGACAAGATGAGTCATAAAGAACTGAATTTTGTCTTTTTCCCAGATGAGATATATTTCCCTCCAAAAGTATTGGATCAGTGAGGCCAATCCCTTTGTTTTTGATGTAGACTGAAAACATTTAGGTTTGACATTAAGCAAAAATATTGTAACGTGACTGAGAGGTGTGTTTTGATTTATGCAATTATGAAGCTGAGAGAAGATGGAAAACCAATCAGAGCCATTGCACAAATATTGGCCATAGCCAGTGTAACCATTTGGAATGTCCTGATGAAGAAAGTTGTCACTGGTGTGCTAAGTAACAAGTAGACCAAGGAAAACAGCAGTTGATTACCGAAACCTTGTAAGTGCGTTAAAGAAAGACCCATAAACAACTGTTAGTAACAGCAACAATGACCTCCAGAGAGCAGGAGTGAAGGTATCACAATATAGAAGAATAAAAGCTGAAATATTGATCTTTTGTCTTTCAACTTTTAATGTCAAACCCAAAGATTTTCAGTCTACTGCAAAAATAAAGGGATTGGCCTCACTGTTCCAATACTTTTGGAGGGGAGTGTATGTATGACTTGCAATAACATACGGTAATTATTATATTACTATTAATGAGGTTTTTGGCTACTCTCTCTCTGTCCAAAGGCTAAGGAGCGTGAGTTGGAGCTGAAGAATAACTGGGCTGATAATAAAATCACTCGGCGACAGACACAGGCCAAGTATGGCTTCTAGGAGAGGCCAGGCTAGTAGGTTTGTTAGCTATGCTAACTACAACTTTGTATTATTTTAAGTCCGGGTTTACAGAGACTCTGTAGAGACATCTGGGCACCATTAGAATTCCTTCATCACTGCCGGGCCTGCACGTAATATTCCATCTAAGTGAGGGATCTGGACACACTCTCATTGTCCACTTATTCCTGCTGCACAGTTGTGTACAGATCGATGGAACCCAAATGTCAAACGAGTCAATCCATTACTTCCCCCATCTTGCCATGTATTTGGATGTCGTGCACAGGTTTATTTTTTGTTACCAGTATACACTGCTACCCTGTAACTTGTTGTTCTTGCCCAGTCAGGTCAAGCAATTTGACTTTGAGTAGCACAAAACACAAGGCCTGACTGGCAGTGTAAATTAGAGCTGTTCCATAAATGACTCCCAACTAAGTATTTAGCATGATTTGTTAGTTTTTCAGCGTTATCTTTATTTTTTAAATGTATACTGTATATTCAGTTAGCATGAATTTCCCAGAGCTTAGAAAAGCATTGATACCCTTGGTATTAAAACACTTCAAATGGAAGCCAAGGCCATATGCTTCAGCAAGTGCCCATTGACTTCTGTTTTGAGTGTCATATAAGTGGGTTTTCTGCACTTCATTCATCTTAAATGGTTTTGTATAGGACTGAAAATCGGTTCTTGGGTGCATAACAGTAGACATACTTTTTTCTAATAAATGGTTCTATTAAAAAGACATTTACAGAAGGTTTACTAGTGTAAGAGGAACCTAAAAGCCAGGCAAAGACCCATTTGAGCCACCATCATTCCTACTAAAGAAATCCTGCTTTTTGTGTACAAGGGAAGCGCATCAAACTTATTGTGTGTGCTAATTGATTATACATCAATCAACAATAACATTGTGACCAACTCCCGGTTTCTACAATCCCTGTAGTAATCAGCTCGACTGGCCGTACAGGAGCACTTTGTAGTTCTATAATTACAGACTGTAGTTCAGGGGTGTCCAGTTTTATCCGCAAAGGGCCAGTGTGGCTGCAGGCTTTCGTTTTAAACAACCACTTGTGACACCTGATCTCACTTCTTTAATCAACTGGCCAGTTTTCAAACAACTGATCTATTTGGCTGGAATGAAAGCCTGCAGCCACACCAGCCCTTTGTGGATAAGATTGGACACCCCTGCTGTAGTTCATCTGTTTCTGTCCTTTCTAGCCAAGGAGGTGGTCATAATGTTATGGTTGATTGGTGTTTGCTACAGGTGCAATCAATAGGTTGGTGGGGGGTGTTTTGGGAGTATTCCTGTAATTTCACCCGATCCCATGGTGAGATGCCAGGTGGGATTAAGACTAGTCATGGCTTGCATTATTAGTTCAATGGGAAATCTTTGTAAAGGCTATTTAGTGCAGGACTAGGCTTAATCCCTATTAGGGAAACTAGCTGTACGTCAGGGTTGTGTGTTAAAAATGCTGAAGCCCACCACACTGTAACTTTGGATTGTGTATTTCAGCACTCATGTAATTCCTTTGTTAATTATCAAGCTGCATACTGAGTTTTAGAGTAAGGACATTTTTCGGATTTGAGTTTAAAACCTTTTCCAACATTGAAATGTGTACCTATTTAATGTATGTTTGCTTGCAGACCCAGCTCCATTACTGTCTTGTCCTGGTTTGGATCAGGCTAACGGTGTACTTCCCTGAAAATATTCTAATTAATTTCAAAATATAAACTAGTAATATATTTTCAATATATTACTTTTTTTCTACGGATAAATAAAGTAATTACATTATTCTGATAACACACTCCTGTATCTGTGTTCTGGTCCAGCCTGTAACTCTGCATGAACATTAACATAATTGGGAGGGACAGTCAAGCAAGTGTGTTTAAAGAGCTCATCTACTCACTGCCAGAAACATCAGTGTGAACAGTACAGTAAGTTGATATTGCTCTGTAGGTATCAGCAAGACAGGCTTTTTAATGTTAAGTTGTGGATTATAAGAAAAGACGTGTAAGAAATGTGACTTTTTTTAATGTAAGAAATTCTATCATGTGTGTGTCTGAAACAAAGCAAATGTTATTAGTCCTATATCCAAGTAAATAACTTTTCAAACCCATCAGTGTCTGTCATTACATTATAGAGAGCTCCTATTCACCCCAACAACATACACTAATTCTCAAAAAAATAGTTGCACCCAAGAACAATTGCATTGCACGACTGCAATGGGGTTGTGAGGCATCTACAATGCCAAATCCTGCTTTTTTTCCTGGTGGAGACGACCACTGAATGTGTGTGGAGTCACTGTGGTCAGCACCAAGATCAATGGTTGTCAGATTTCCAGAAGGTCTAGTGTAAGGGTGTGGGGTGCAGTTTTGACCATCCTTATATTGAGGTGAGGTCCTGCAATCAGTTGCCCTAGCTTTTATGAACACACTGTCCAACAGGAGGACACTTATCTGTATACTGCTGTTATCTTAAGAGCTTATCCTGAAGATGCAGGGAAGTTCATTCCTTGACAGGGTTGGGGATGAATGTACACGGTTATTCTATAAGGTTTGGGGCTTGAAAAAATATTCAGACTTAGCCCTGGAAACGCAGGCCAGGCTGGTACAGGTGGTGTAATGGTGTGTGAAATGTTTGGAACAAGTGATCACCAATCTCAATACAAATGTCTCAGATTATTTGGGTTCTGTTGTTGACCTTATAGGATTCTTCTGAGTAGACAATCATATTTCAAATCTTTGTCTATTTATCCATTTTAACACAAATCATTGTTCCACACAACTATTTGGGTCTCATTTAATGTCATTCTTTCTCAATGAGTCACACATATCAAATATTAATCAGAAAGTAGGTCCCTATACAATTATGTGAAACAGTTAGGACACCACACGAACACCTTTGTACCTTCATGGCTAAAATCTGCACATCTTCTAAAGGATACTTCCAGCATGATGCACCATGTCACTAAACAACTCTCCTGAGCATGACAATGGCTATGTTGTCCCTCATTGGGCAACTTTAATGATACTGAAATCTGATGCAACTCTGAACAAGATTGTAATTTATTGGGCTAGAAGGCACATCCACCTCTACATTCATGATGATGACATAAATGTTGGATTTGGCCACTTTAACTGCTGTGTGAGTTTAGCCAATGAATTTAGTGTTCTTCAGTGACCTTCTCAGGTCACCAGATCTGAATCCAACAGAAGACCTTCAGGATGTTGCTGAATGGGAGATTCACAGCATTAAACACTCCTGACAATCGGCAGGAATTGTGTTATTCAATTTTGTGGAACATGGAACAAAATCTCTGGATTTTCCTTAGTTGACCTCAGTTTCTCTGCTCCTTTTACAGTCTGGGTAATTTTATATAGTTTATTTCTGACTCTTAGTTCCTTGAAGTGAATGGACTGTGTGGAAATTGGAGATAAAACATTGTTATAGTAAGTGAAGATATTTTATTACATTTAATTAATGAAATGTATACAGATGGTTGTTCTGCAGATAATTTTTTTTGCCACATTTATGTAATGTGTTGACATCAGAAAGAAAAAAAAAAAAGTTCAGACTAAAAAACTAATCTAAGCAGGTGGATTATTCTGGGTTGGTTTGCTGTTCTTCTTCCTGCTTCTCGAGAAGCTTCCTCTGCCTTGGCTCCACAAATGGCACCACAGATAGGGAGAGTCGTACTGTATCCATTCCGTTCACCTACAACAGATACACTTTTATAACAGTGAAAGCTGGCACACCTGCTTCAGGACGAACTTTATCTGCACACGCAGAATGTGCATGCAGAATTAAACTTCTAATCTTTTCACTCGATTTTTAACTTGCTTTATAAAGTACTTTCTATTTACTTGTTCGATCACATCATACAGTACATGTTTAAAATGCTACAGTGTTAAGAACATGAACTAATGGCTAATGATTTTGTTTTTTTAAAAAAGCAACTTACTCTGACTTCACACCAGTAATCTCCCAGCCCTGTGATTGGCTCCTCTGGTAACGTCAAAGCATGTGGTGGCACAACCACACCAAGCTTTGGGCATTGAAGAGGTCAAGAACAAAAAAAAAAATTTACATTTAGTCACAGATACTTAAATGCATCCCTTTGTAAAAAGGTAATTCCACCAAGTTTTCAAAAGTCTTAAATGGTTAAAATGTGAACAAATTAACCTGCAAACTCATTTGTTCACAGTGGTGGCGAATGGAAGAAATCAAAGTCTCTAAAAGCTCCCACAGTAATATTTATGTAGCAAACCCCAGATCCAAGACATGTTTTTATGGTCGAGAGGTACACAAAGGACATGTTATTTGAAATGTTATTTCAAATTTCCTCACGGAAGAGACGTTTAGGTTCACTTGTCATTTTAAATATACTTCCTATCACCACCTCCTTCACGCTACAATGAATTAGGGGTGATCAATATGACTATTTTATTGTATCGTGATAAACCTTGTTTATTGTGATACACAGATTGGATATCATCATTGTTTAAGGGACAGTGACCAACTGCACATTTTATTACAAAAAGCATAATAAATCCTGTTTGTCCTCATGTCAAATCACCTATCCTCATCTAAATGTCTTTCATTTGCAATGAACCATTTCACACCAAATCCACTCCACGTCCTTATTCTGTTAACAGCAGTGGGGCAATGTTATCTGCAAAGGGCTGGTATGGCTGAAGGTTTTCGATCCCAAAAAGGAGGAGCACATCCTGATCAATTGTTTGAAGACTGAGACCGCTAGATTAAACAAGCAGAATTAGGTGAACATGAGGCTGTTTGGAACAAAAACCTGTAGACATACCAGCCTTTTACAACTAAGATTGGACATCCCAGTTTACAGCACATTTGTTTAAGGAGAGGGTATGTGAAAATCTTACGGTTCGCAAAAACTGTCTGCAAACAATTTCTTTCGTGAGCTGGTACTGGATGGAGGTGGACATTCCAATTTCCAGTTTGGCTTGCTTCAAGAAGTTCACAGTCTGCAGACAAACATGGCCAACAGGAAAGAAAAGCAGTTAAAAGCTGTCTTTGTCATATCAGTTAATAATCTATTAATCAAGTTGTGGTCTTTTAGTAACTGCAGATCAAAAACACACAGGATGACCATCAAAAAAAAAAAAAAAAAAAATAGTTGCTTTTAGTTGACTAAGTAGTAGTTGCACCCCTAATCCGCTGATAAGTCATCTGAATTGTTATCTGCTAAATCAAAATTGGATACAAACATTTTCTTTATAGCAGTCAGTTCACACAGTTACAGGTAATCAGAGAAAAATGGCCACAATTCTGAGATAGTGACAAATCCTCTCCACAAGTTTCCTCACCAGCTCTCCAGTCCGAGTCTGGGCTAAATTCTCTTGTGTTCCTTCTCGTAGTAACTGGGAACAAAGAGTAATGAAGTGAGTGAGAGCAGATTATAAGCAGAGGTTAATATATTATTTTAGAGACGTAACCAACCCTTCTCTCTTCAGCAAACATCTCTCTGTTCTCGGGAGATGAATACACAGCCAGACCCTCAGCCAAAAGCTTGTTGCGACCAACAGATTTTTTCACGTACACCGTGTCCCCCCGCCCACCAAGCTCTGCCAGGTCAGAAACAAACAAACACAATGTTACATTTCTTAATATGTTTGGACATGGTTTATAATAATAATAATGGTAAACAATTAAGTTCTTTAAATACATTTAAAGGCCAACACTGCCCTTACTAACACTAGGTTTTTTAATGATTAAAGATGTCATTTTAATTAAATTGTTTCTTAATTTAATCCACAGACATCACATTTTCAAATGTAGATATAGATGGATAGATACTTTATTAATCCCAAAGGGAAAGTCACAGATTACAGCAGCACAATGAACCTCAAAGAGCAAAAGAACACAGTACTCAAACATTATTAAGGCACATAAATACGAATTAAAATATGAATTAAAATACAATAAATTAAAAGCTAGAATCACTAGACTACAGAGCAAATAATGTGCCATTGTGGACAATACAGTATGTTACTGCATAAACATTATGCAGTAAACACTGTGTGCTCATTTGGTGCCTTACAGTTTTCATATTGAGCAGTGAGAAATGTACTATTTATTTATTATTAATATCAACTGTTGGTTTTGTGCAATCTGCATAACATGTTGATGTTGTTTTGAAAATGAAGTGAAAATGCTACAAAATGCCCTAATTTTTAAAGTGGAGCAATAAAAAGAAACAAAAACTGGCAAATGATTCCTAAAGGGGAATTAGACAACTCTCATCTAACTCTTCCTAAGAATATTAGAAGGTTATAAAATGGTTTGGAATATAGAGAGAGCTGGTACTCACTGGGCACATTCTGCACGAGAAGAAGCTCCATTTTGTCCTGGGTTTTGTGTTTTGTGTCTTCAACCATGCGATAGATTCTGTGCCGCCGGCCATACAGCCTGGGTGGACAGCCCTCCTTCGACAGAGGAACCTGCCACCATCTCTCTACAATAACTGTGTTCTGATAAAACAAACAAACATTAGCTTAAAACTTCAGTCAGATTTCTCTTCATTATTTCAGTTTCGGTTCAGCAGAGTTCAGTACAATCGGGTGTCTGTGTTTTATATAACAGCTGTTAAATGTTTCTTTCAGTAAAGTTTTCTGGCACAGATCTGCTGGCACTGTTCTCCATTTCTAACTGAAAGCTGTTCACCCATGGAGCTAGAACCTCAATAAGGACTAGACTGAACATTTGTCATCAAATCAATCCTGCCTCCTATAATACAGAACACTGTTTGTGATTCCTTATTTCCTAATAAGATGGATAAGTGGTTAATTGGACAGATTTAGGCCCTCGGTTCTGCTCCTGAAGGAGTGAACAATGGGAAAGCTCACTAGGTTATACAGCCCAGTTGGGTTGGGTCCCAATGAAGTTGGGACATTGTGTAAAACATAAAAAAAACAACACAATGATTTGTAAATCCTTTTCAACCTATATTCAATTGAATACACAACAAAGACAAAATATCAAGACAAGACAAGATCACCTTTTCTTTTAACAACACTCAATAAGTGTTTGGGAACTGAGGACACTAATTGTTGAAGCTTTGTAGATGGAATTCTTTCCCATTCTTGCTTGATGTACAACTTTAGTTGCTCAACAGTCCGGGTCTCCATTTTTGTATTTTGCGATTCATAATGTGCCACACATTTTCAAAGGGACACAGGTTTGGTCTGCAGGCAGGCCAGTCTAGTACCCGCACTCTTACTATGAAGACATGCTTATGTAACACATGCAGAATGTGGCTTGGCATTGTCTTACTGAAATGAGCAGGAACATTCCTGAAAAAGACAGGATGACAGCATGTGTGGCTCCAAAACCTGTATGTACCTTTCAGCTTTAATGGTGCCTTCACAGATGTGCAAGTTACCATTGACATGGGCACTAACACACCCCCATACCATCAGAGATGCTGGCTTTTGAACTTTGAGTTGAAAACAATTCAGACAGTCTTTTCCTCTGTGGCCCTGAGGACACAACGTCCATGATTTCCATAATCTGTTTGAAATATGGACTCGTCAGACCACAGGAACCCTTACATTTTGTCAGTCAATCTCAGATGAGCTCAGGCCCAGAGAAGCTGGCAGCTTCAAACAGGTGTTTTTGAGCATTGGAATTGGGCTTGTATTTTCCTAGATACCACAGGACACGAAAACCTAACTGGTCAATTTTCTGTTGGTTGGCACAAAAAATTCATAATGGAATTATGGAAATAAAAAATATGCATTTACTGTCATTCACAAAAACCACCTCTGACCAGTGACACTTCCTCACTCAACAGCAGGAAAACGAGACAGCAGCCTTCCCACACTGCTGCCTTGCGTTTCTTTGCACGGGGTCCTGTTAAGTGCTATAAACTGTTTTATGGTTACTCTCTAAGATGACAAGTCATCATCTCATATTTCTATTCCAGTATTTTAATAAATGCTCATCAACATGATTTTGGGTGGGTTTAAAGAAAATACACTTCCTCACGCCAAGTGAACAAACCTTAGGTCGGTTACAACCTTCCATACCACCTTAAACTGCAGCTGTGCCCATCAGTGAAGCACGCCGCTGTAACAGCCGCTGTCGGCCGATTTAAGGTGGACCGGAAAATCCGAGCAACAGTGACTTTAAGCTGGTTCTACGTGGACTGAACTTAACCCAGACACATGATGGTATTAACAGACAGTATTAATACTGGCTCGTGTGTTACCTGTTGTGCTGTGAGTGAGAAAGTCCGGAATAAACAGGTGTTTAGTTGAGAAACAGCTCCGGGCTGATGAAGGGCAAAGCGGCCAAACACCAGCGACACCATCCTACAGACCCCCAACAAACCAGCGGTCAGACCCCGAGATACTAAAGACTGTCTGCAGTGTCAAAACCCGTTTAACACGTTAATATTACGGGTGAACTTTTAAATAAAACACACGTTACTCACACACACACCTTATTCTAACAGCATGTGAACACAACCCGCTTACTCTTCATCTGTTTTTACTACGGCAGGTTTGCTGCTGTTGCGCATTACTGCCCCCAGAGGCAGCTTTGTGGAATACCTACAATCAAACGGAATAACTTCACACATTGTCCCATCTAAACCAGTGCAGAGGCTGCAAAAGTGTGTGTGTGTATATATATACAAACTAAATTAATTATTTATGTGGAATCTTAATATAAGTAGACAGAATTTGTTAAAATCTTACAGTATTCAGGATTCAGATAAAATCAGATTCTATTTTATAGTTGTGTAAATTTTAAAACATAGAAATATATTTCTATGTTTCTATATTCTATATTTATATATTTCTATATTCTATATATTATATAGAATATATTTCAGTCTGACACATAGTAGAATTACATACCTAAAATATTGTGTTTCATTTTAATTACTTTAGTGGTTTAAAAGCTAACCCCAGGGTGTATCATACACACACACACACACACACACACACACACACACACACATACACTCACACACACAAACAAATACAAATGGTAAGCAATTCTCTTTAAATCCCACAAGGGTTCTAATCTTTAAAACTCTATACTGGCAGAACCCCTTTGAACCCTCATTATTATTATTATTATTGTTATTGTTATTGTTATTGTTATTGTTATTAATATTATTATTAATAATAATAATAATAATAATAATAATAATAATAATAATAATAATAAAACAACAACAAATCAAATTGTATTTGTATAGCGCTTTTTACAACTGATGTTTTCACAGAGCAGCTTTACAGAAATCTAAACCTTAAACAAAGTGTACACATGAAACAAAGACATTAAACCCCCAGTGAGCAAGCCAAAGGAAAACTCCCTCAGAGCTGGAGGAAGAAACTTTGGGAGGAACTAAGCTCACAAGAGGGGACCCATCCTCCTCTGGTCAAACTACTTATACATAGTTATTTAGGGGACACTGGACCACAACAGATCTGCTGTAATATTCAGATGTACTGTACTAATGATATTTTAATGGTGGACATAATAGTAACGCTAGCAGCTAATTAGGGTCTATGTAATAATTGGGGACAGCAGGTTGGCAACTAGTCCAGGGCAGGGCGGTGAGAGAAATTCTGAAAATGCCTCTGCCATGCACTATAATAAACAATATTGGGTTTCCTTTCAGACATTTGGCACAAGATATGCACAATTACAAATTAAAGTTGTATTTCTATCCACTACAGTTATGCAAAGGAATTTTAGATGCCGTAGTTCACATAAACTGATGATTGTGAGGGACATGGTGTAACGGCAGACGCTCTGCTATTTTATTAACATATTAAGGCTATTTTGGTGAAAATGGTGTGTCTATCTGCTGTTCCAACAAATGAATAAAGAGAAGGGCAGCCTTTAAAATGTCACGCTGCTTAGATTACAGTGAGCAGCCTATCCACTAGCATTGGCACTAACTCCCACTAGGAGATGGACGATTGTTGGCATATCCCTGTTTTTCAGCTGGTCTTCAAAATATTAACATGATTTTTACCTCAAGCTATTAACAATTTCTAGCATTTTCAGCCAGTTGGCCTGTGTACAGACTCTGAGCCTCTGGCAAAGGTCAGTGTGTTATTAAACCTTTGAGAAGAACCATAAACAAATAAATATGTAATATTATTACAAATATTAAATTATATAGTAAAATACCTGATATTACCTATATATTTGAGTACCAGTTTGTGATTTTTAATAATTGATTTACAGCTGTTATAAGTTTTGGGAAAACTAGTGATGAAGTTAAAAATGTGTTTGCTTTAACCATAGCTATTAGTCCACTATGCCTGCTTATCTATCAACCTGTTTATCCATCTATCTTTCTATCTGTCTATCAAACCATATCTATTTCATACACTTTACATATAAGCATGATCATTAATCCACTGTATTTATTTTATTTTAATCCCAGGCCAGTAATTTTGGTCGCACCACCAGCCCCACTACTGGGGACATTATTGTAGAACTGAAAGTTCTCTTTCATTTTTCTCGTTTTGTATTTTTTAAATATATTTTCATGTGTAATCTATCTATCATGTTCTGACTGACACATACGTAAGATTATAGTCTACGTAATAGATTACATTTATTCTACATACTGCATGGTGAATAAATGATCCCAACAATACTGATTTGTTTATATTGCTTTCACACATTGCATGGATAGGCCAGCATCAAGCCTTTGAATCTCATGTGGGCAGCTACAGGAAGCCAATGAATTTGGGGTTTTTAAGACAAGCTGCGCTGCTGCATTCTGGATGAGTTCCAAGGGCCTGATGTACTGCATAGGAAGGTCAGCAATAGAAAGGAGTTGCAATAGTCTAGTTTTGAAATGACAAGTGACTGAACAAGCACCTGAGTGACCTTTCTGGACAGAAAGGGTCAATTCTCTGATAAAGGAGAAATCTGCATGACAGATAGATAGATGTTGCCAACATGACTCTATCTATCTATCTATCTATCTATCTATCTATCTATCTATCTATCTATCTATCTATCTATCTATCTATCTATCTAACTGTCTATCTGTCTGTCTGTCTGTCTGTCTGTATACCTGTCTTAGTAGTACAGAAACACTACTACAATATGATGTATCTATGGTATATGTGCACAAAGACATATCATATTAATTATTTAAATGGTATCTTAATCTAAAAAGACAGACTTTGTTAAAATCTCTCAGTATACAGTATGGAGATAAATGCACTATAACACAACCTTCTATTTTATAGTTGTGTAGATTTTAAAACATGTCTGACACATTTATTATACAGATTTACATAACTAAAACATTGTTTAGTGGTTTAAAAGATGAATCATCCTGTATAAACCACAATACTTTTGTCAAATAGCAGATCTGAAGGTGTGCTGGTTGTTTTAAATTTTGTAGCTGTTAGTTCTCATTTCCTCATAGTGCCTTTCTATCCCTATATTGTGTATATTTCTTATTGTATATGTGTATGTATGTTTATTTATGTGGTACTTGTAGTAATTCTTAGTTATTACTTTTAATCTGGGAGATTGTAGAGTAAGGATTTCATTGCACATATAAGTAAATATAGTTCACCCAGAGTACCAGTCAAAGGTTTGAGCACACCTACAAAACAATATGCCTGTCCAGTCCTGTAAAAAACCCCAAAAACAAATAGAAATGTTGTGTATTTAAAAACACATGACCAATAGATAATATATAGAGCTCCATTGCTTCCAAACCTAAAATAAAACCTCCCCTGCACAGTAGAGACCGACACTCCAACAAAAGCAGGATAAACTCTTTTCAATATCCTTGATTTCAGAATGAATGAGGTGTCCCAATATTTTTGTCCATGTATTGCATGTTGTAATTAGCGGATGTGATTTTAATTTTGATATCAAAAGAAATAGACATGTTATGTATATTATCCATAACACATTCAGTTTGTGTGTCCAAACTTTATATTTTATTGGCATACTATTATGGAAATGTTTACGGGAGATGTTATATTAAAATATTTCATAAGGCCATGTAACCCATTATATCTAGTTTTATGGAAGTGTCTGACGTGTGTGTTTTCTGTAAGGCAATACAAACTATACTGAAATTATTTTTTTAATGTAAAAGGTCTAATATTCCAGTAAACCATGTCTTTTAACCATTAAACATGTCTCCTAGGGATCTCTAATGTCATTTATCCAGTATTAATAATTATACCAATCTCCTGTATTGATAAACATGGAATGACTGCTTTATTCTTGTTACTAATTTCTTTTTACACAACTGTACAATGAAGAGGCCCTAAATGATCATGCGTAGAAAAAAATAATATGATAATATATTGTTTTCTGTCTCACAAAATATGTTTGTCAGAGGGCCTGTAGGAGCAGAGCTGCTCATCGACCCTGCCTCAGTTCTTATAGTGATTTTAGAGTAGTAACGTAAATTGTCTGGTCCAAGTTCATTCAGCAGTTGGCTGAAATCCACCGTAGATGTAGCTCGTACTGTCCTGTCGATCTCAGCGCTTCAGTTCTACTCCTAACTGCAGAATCGTTGTATGTTTTGAGAAGCGATACTCAATGTTCAGCTCGACACAAGACAATGAAGACTGTTTGCATGAGGATGCCGCTTTCCTTTCTTTTTCACAAAGGAACGTGACGTCATTCTCTTCTTTTTTTTCTACCCATGACCTTTAAAGGGCTCCGTAGTTCTGCATGTACTTTGTCCTAAAACTTAATACTGTGTGTGCGTGTGTTGGAGAGCACTGGGGCCGCGTCCCAAACGCACACTACCCTGCAAAACAGTATGTCAAAAAATAATAGTGCACTACATTATCTGCGCATTATTAGTGTAATGTGGACATGTGAGAATGTGGACACTGCTCCTGATCGTTCCGACAACACGCCCTAGAAACGGCGTTAACCCTCACTTCTCTCCCTACGCAGGACACACACTCGATTCGAAGCCTGACAGCAGTGTGGATTTGAGACGCGGCCCCTTTATCCCCAAACGACTTTTCCTGAAGCAGGAAATCCAGCCTGCATGCATTATCCGTCCGGAGTGTGGGGTCTGCAGCAACTTTCTGTGTTTCGTATAAACAGCAGCGGGGGTTGTTAAGTAAAGCCCCGCGTACACGAGGCAGCCTGCGTCTGCAGCTCAGCTCTGCGCCCTTTCTTTCAGCTTCAGGCTGCTGCTTGATTTTCCAACACAATGGAGTCCCTCCGCCATCAGCGCCTCCAGCCCGGGGTGAGCGGCACCCTGCGCGCCTCCCTACGGCCCGGAGTGTCTCCAGGCTCCCGCGTGTCCCCCCAGGCTCCGGCGGTCCCTCTGCTCGGTTGTTCGGGTCCCCCGCCCCCGCTGCCGCCGCTCTCTAGCCTCGGGGCCGCGGGCCTGGGCTCCGTGGACATGGCGGGGATGGGCTTCGGGCTGTGTAACCCGGCTAACCCCACCAACCCGGCCGTGCTGAGGGAGGCCGTGGACGCGGTGGTCCGGAGCTTCGCCAAACACACTCAAGGATACGGCAGAGGTGAGAGAGCGCTCCTTTTCTGCACTGCACGAGTGTGTTTACAGCACTGCTGAAGAGAATACCTGAGAGCAGAGCTGTCACTGAGGTTCCTGACACACAGCCGAGTAACGGTGTGGAGACTGAACCTGTTCTACTCCCTCACAGACATCAACTTAAACCCAGTGCTTTGTGTGTGTGTGTGTGTGTGTGTGTGTGTGTGTGTGCGCCTGGATATGGATGTGTGTTGGTGTGGATTTGTGTGTGTGTGTGTCATTTTGGATTTGGGTGTGTGTGTCTGTGGATATGGATGTGTGTGTCAGTGTGGATTTGGGTGCATGTGGATGAGTGTATGTGTGTGTGTGTGTGTGTGTATCGGTGTGGACTGCTTGGGTGAAAAGACTTTCAAGAAGGTTTAGCAGATTCTGGAGCTGTATATTAGTTTCTGTTCAGAGAGACCTGAACAAATGTGGTCTTCGTGGAAGAGTCATCAGGAGGAAATCTCTCCCGTGTCCTCACCACAAAAGTCAGAGTCAGAAGTTTGCTTATAAAAACATTAAATAAGCCACATGCATTTTGTAAACAAGTCCTGTGAACTGATGAGGTTAAAATAGAACTCTTTGGCCACAATGAGCAAAGGAATGTTTGGAGGGGAAAAGGCACTGTAATGAAATGAACTCCTCTCCAGCCATTAAGCATGGAAGAGGACCCATTCCCAACAGTATTACTGATCTTCTGTTAAAATCCCTCAACCAAACCAGACATTTGCCTGCTAACATTAATCCCAGAAGGACCAGAGTACTACCACCATGGAAGAGGACCAGGTCTAATCAGCCAATTGGTCTTATCAGATATGTAGTTAATGTTCAGGTGTGTTGATTGAGACACACACATTCACAAAACACAAAAATGGGTTTGAAAATAAGTGATGTGCAACACTGCTAATGTCTGCTTCTGCTTTATAGTAAATGTGGTGGAAGCCCTGCAGGAGTTCTGGCAGATGAAGCAGTCTCGTGGTGCAGATCTGAAGAACGGCGCACTGGTGGTATATGAGATGGTTCCATCTAACAACCCTCCGTATGTCTGTTATGTCAGTCTGCCGGGAGGAAGCTGCTTTGGAAGCTTTCAGGTACAACTTCTAACACTAATATGGTTTGGTGTCAGGACAAGACTGCTTTGAAAATGATATATGGGAGAGGGAAACACAAACACATTTTTTGTAGTTAAGTTCCAACAGAACTTGGTTTTGCTGATTGTCACATGTTCCTTAAATTTCACTAATTTGCAATCAGTGAGCAGAGAGATGTTTCTGTCAATGCCTCTGAAACAAAATATATTTTTTATGTTGGTCATTGAGCCTGTTACAATAATTATGGACTTGTTGTGTGATATACAGTGAATCTGGAAAGTATTCAAAGTGCTTTTACACATTTTGTTATATTACAGCTTTATTCATTTGTCCATTCAAAACGTACACACAATACCCCACGATGACAAAGTGAGAAAAGTTTGTTTGAAATTTTTGCATGTTTCTTAAAAATTAAAACACAAAAATATTACATGTATTCACGACCTTTGCCATGACACTCAAAAGTGAGCTCAGGTGCATTATGTTTACACTGATCATCCTTCAGATGTGTCAAGTCAAGGCTTTTTATTGTCATTACATCTGAGTACAGGTACACAGTGCAATGAAATTACGTTCCTCCGGAACCAAGGTGCAACATGGAGCAGCAAAACAGTATGACAACATAAAGTGCAGCTTGATCGGAGAAGCCCTTGATTAAATTCAGTTGATCAGACATGATCAGACATTTGGAAAGGCACACACCTGATTGTAAAAGGCAGCCGGCCAAACTAAGTGATCGTGGTAGAAGGACCTTAGTCAGGCAGGTGACCAAGAACCCAATGGTCACTCTGACAGAGCGCCAACATTTCTCTGTGGAAAGAAGAGAACGTTCCAGAAGGACAACCATTTCTGCAGCACCCCACCAATCAGGCATGTATGCTAGAGTGGCCAGAGGGAATCCACTCCTCAGTAAAAGGCACATGACAGCCCATCTGGGCTTTTCCAAAAGGCATCTGAAAGACTCTCAGACCATGAGAAACAAAAATATTGAACTTCTTGGACTGAATGCCAAGTATCATGTCTAGAGGAAACCAGGAACTGCTCATTACTTAGCCAATACCATTCCTACAGTGAAGCATGGTGGTGGCAGCATTATGCTGTGGGCATATTTGTTTTGTAGCAGGAAATGGGAGACTAGTCAGGGGAGAGGGAAAAATGATTGCATGATTCATTGTTGACATTGTTGGTTATAACTTGCTCCAGAGCGCTCTGGACCTCAGACTGAGACCCAGGTTGTCCTTTGAGGATGTCCTTGAGTGGCCCAGCCAGAGCCCAGTCTTGAACCCAATTGAACATCTCTGGAGATATCTAAAAATGGCTGTGCTCTGACAGATCCCATCCAATTGATGGAGTTGAGCAGTTCTGCAAAGAAGATTGGGAGAATGGGAGTGTGCCAAGCTTGTAGCATCATACTCAAAAAGACTTGAGGCTGTAATTGCTGCCAGTGGGGCTTCAATAAAGTAACATAAACTGCAAGAAGTTAAGTGCTGTGAATACTTTCCAGATGCACTGTATGGACATGTCTTAATCATTTTGTTTGACCTAGATATTGTCCATTATGATTTTCGTAGAGTGTACTAACACGAATGAACTTGTATGTTGACTTTTTTTAAAACCAGTGGCTTTATTGTATGTAAGCATTATTTATTTAGGACATTTAAAATGTTACATTCCAATTCAACTATTTGAATAATACATGTATATAATTAAAAATGTTTATCGCACTTGCTTCTGGGACAATATATTATCTACTGGCCTACTGGTGAGTTTACGTCGGAGAATTCACTCAAACACATATTACCACTATATCAAAATAATGACTTAATAATGCTGCTTTGACCGGGTCAGCAGTAGGGTTGGGCGATATGACTAAAAGAAATCGTATCTCGATATGCTTAAGTGGTGATATACACTTTGATGTGAGGAAATATTACCAAAATATGATGTTAAAGTATCAGTGTTTAATTATAACATCAAAAACACAGAATGCTGTATATTTAAATAGTAACCTTTAATTGCTGTGTTTCTATATCAAAGATTTGCTCAAGCCTGTTCTGAGTGTCATCACTCCAGAAACCAAACCATTTTCATATAAACAACCCACTCACATCTTTATTTAAATCAAATGAAATCAAACACAGATAGCAACCTGCATATGAGATGTGATATTACATTATGGTGATTTTTTTTTGTATCTTGTTCAAAATGTTTTGATATCAGTACATACAATATATTGCCCAGCTTTAATCAGCAGCATTTAGACAAAGGGGAAAGATAAATAACAGGGTCCTAAAATCATTTATCTTTTCACAAAAGTGGATGAATTTACTATGAATTAATTATGAATAATGTTTTTACTGTTGGGTGGCCTCTGTGGCATGGCCATGGATGATATAGTAGTAGTTGTATAGACAACCTTTTGTGACTAGGGGAAAAATGACCAAGGCCAGAACAAAATATATAAACCTGTAATCTCTGACTTAAGCCCGTCATGACAATTACATTACTGACTTCTACAATA
Source organism: Acestrorhynchus altus (assembly GCA_034509495.1). NCBI lineage: Eukaryota > Metazoa > Chordata > Actinopteri > Characiformes > Acestrorhynchidae > Acestrorhynchus > Acestrorhynchus altus. The sequence goes on from CM067505.1 coordinate 16,474,039, forward strand.
TACTGTTATAGTATTCCTATTAATTACAATTTTTATTATTTTATCATTATCAGTGGTATAAATGTTCTTAAAATAATATAAATTACTGCAACTTTTGGGACAGTGTATATATAGTTATTGTGACATGCCTATTCTAAAATATTGTGCACCAGAGAACATAAACTGCATTCTCAGTCCAGCTTTTCAGAAAATAATAACAAGAAGGCTTTAAACCTTGTAGTAATCTCTCCCAAATCCCACACATTTCCATGTATATTTGAATACACAGTTCTTTCACTGTTTACCAGGGAATCAGTGAGCTTTACTGCTTGTTTCTCATGGACCTTCAGATTGTCCACATTGGTATTCTGGTGCCCACCACACATGAACCAAATCATTAAGAAAACTGAATACCTGCTTTTAAGCAGTGGTTTTACAGCCCAGTTCTCTGTTATTAAAACATGTTTCAAAGTAATCATATTGTCTGATCTCACCAGTTTTGTCCAACAAAAGCTGAAGCACGGCGGAGTGCTGCAAAAATTGCCCTGATGAACTCTGTTTTCAATGAGCATCCTTCCCGACGTATTACGGACGAGTTTATTGAAAAAAGTGTGTGTGAAGCGCTGGCTTCCTTCAATGTGAGTTCACGGTCCTTTCAAGGACATTTATTTGTCTTTGTTATTTTTTTTATTTTCATGTCTTATGTGATTGTCTACAAATTGCATCAGTGGACTTTTCAGACTTTTAGTGAAACAAATTATGTATGTAAACAATGTATTGGTTGAATTGCTCCACTTGTAGGTGTAGTATGTAAGGCTGTAGTCAGTGTACATTGATAAAAATGTGTTAATTTCTAGCAACGTTCTGCATTTATCTGTTGCAGGGAAACAGAGAAGAAGCAGACAACCCTAATACAGGTATTGGAGCGTTCCGATTCATGTTGGAGTCCAATAAAGGCAAATCCATGCTAGAGTTTCAGGTGCGGATCTATATTGTCTCTACAATATTTTGATCTCATTCTGTTGTTTGGTTGTCCAGTACATATCCATCCCACAGTGTGTGACAAGTGTACAAAGGAGCGTGACATAATGATATAAGAATACAGAGGTTTATGAGGGGCAGTCATAGTACTTTAGACTACTGAGCCATTCGTAGCCCTCAGAGTTAATATCTTGGTGAACACTGGAAATTCCCAGCAATATTTTCTACTGTGGATCGTCAATTTCCCGCTCTGTGTGCCCACTCGATAACTCATATATAACTAGTTATATAAATATAACTTAAAAATGACACTCTAATGTGACTGTTATGATTATAATGCTTTATTGGTTGTTTATTAGAGATTGTGTTCTCTTTCATAGGAGCTGATGACTGTTTTCCAGTTGCTGCACTGGAACGGAAGTCTTAAAGCCATGAGAGAGAGGCAGTGCTCTCGCCAGGTCAAATTTAATATTCTATGTTCACACACACCTTTAGTTGCCAAGGTAGAGAGCTCCATCTACATTGACTATTTTGCAAAGTTGATCACCTCTTTTCACCCAACCCATCACTGGTCAGATCAATGATCTGATATATGCAAATATGGGATTTGGGTGTTGTTCCATTCTAAGCACATTTTCAGTATGTGATGTGCTGTGTATTCAAAAAGAGTGACTCTTGCCAACTGTGTGTCAACATTCTCTAACTGTATTCCAGTAAGGTGGAGTTATCTCTAGAGGTATCAGTAGCTAGTAGTAGTATTTTTTTTTGCCTCTGATGTGAGGGCATGTGGGTGTTGTCTTGTTGCAATATTGTCTATAATCTCTGTAATTCATAAGCTTGTGTTTCTTTTTATCACCATAAAGGAGGTGCTGGCTCATTACTCCCACCGAGCGCTGGATGATGACATGCGGACACAGATGGCTGCAGACTGGGTGAGTCGAGAGCATGGCGTTTCTGGGACAGTCAGCAGAGAGCTGGCAGCCACTGAACGTGAAGTGGAGGAGGCAAGGCTGGCTGGACGTGAGCTTCGCTTCTACAAAGAAAAGAAGGACATTCTGATAATGGCTTTAGGGCAGCTAGGTGGGTCAAACACCACCACACTGCCCTGCTCATGCTGAAGGGCATACAGCAGAGGGGGCTGTGAACAGATTGTGAAGGACATCATAATGTGGTCAGAGACAATTCACCAAAACTCATAAACAGCATTGTTGTTTTTTTACGTACAAACAAATCCTTCAAAACTACATTTGGATTATTGAGATATTTAATATTCAAACATCAGATTTTCTGATTAAGTGCCACACATAAGGAACATTTTAGAGCAGAACAGGTGGTTCCTGATGAATTTAATTCAAATATGTCCATTTGATCCACATTAAGAGAATTTAATTTACACAGAACCAGTCAAAAGTTTGGACACACCTACTCTCTTCAACTCTTAAAGGAAAATCTTACAAAATAATGTGCCTGTCTAGCCCAGTAAAAATCAAATAAAAATGTTTTGTGTATTTAAAAACACATGACCAGTAGACAGTATTTCTGTATGATTAGGGATTTAGTCTATTTTTCATTATAAGCAAAATATTTTGGTTCATACAATATATTTTAATAGTATTGGATATATATACCATATTGATGTTTTCAAGCAAAATGGTCGGTTTGCAGCCCACACTTCAGTTCAAATCTTTACAGAAGTGTAAACCCTCCTGGATAGTAGAGACCATTACTCCAACAAAAGTCCCAATATTCTTGTTCATATAGCACATGTTGATATAATAAGGGGATATGATTTTCATTTGATATCAAAAGAAGTAGCCAAGTTGTGCATATTCTCTACAATACATTCTGTGTGTCCAAACATTCAAGTGTGTGTGTGTGTGTGTGTGTGTGTGTGTGTGTGTGTGTGTGTGATAAAATATGTCATTATTAATGTGGAAGTGATGTGCATATTTGAATCAAATACATTGGGTGCACACTTTTTCCAGTAAGTGAAGTGCTGTTTTATGAATCCTACATCAGTATTATATATCATTGCAGTATTGACCTCACCACTGATTTGAATGTATTGTACGCACATACTTTACCTATGTGCACATTTTTATATAAGAGGAGGAGAAGAAGAATTACAGATCTCCTTGGTTTATGTTCCCTTTGCTGGTAACACAGCTGTGAGAGACGCTCTTGCCCATGATTTAAGCCATTTTAACATCTGGTACCGTTTATATCTGAGCTGAAGCGATGTTGTCATCTAAACACATTTTATTCACATGTACAGATTTCCTGCCAGTTCCAACTGAAACTCCTCAGAGATTCACCCAAAGAGTTTAGTTACTAAGTCCCCTTTGCAGGCCTTACCGATTCATGTGTTCTTTCATAGCTACATTTGCTAGGTTGCACAACCTTTACAGAAAATCTCATCTAACCCTAATGAGAGACTGTAACTCTGCCTCAGTTTATATCACAATACCTATATTTAGTGTTATTAACATTCACCCTAATGAGAGACTGTAGCTGTGCATTCATTTATATCAACAACCTGGGTTATGCATAACTCCAAACAATCTAAATAATTTCTAACTTTAAATTTAAATATAATATAAATATAATTACTTATAATTTATTTTGGTAATATTAACTGAGGTGAACCTGTAGTCTTTCTTTAGGGTTGAAGGGAGTGTTTACCTGTGTTTGGTTAAACTTGTCCAACCCTACAAAAGTGGCTAGTGATGATTTTCTGGTGCTGTCTGGGTAGTGCAAAATAAACAACATCCTTATCTGACTATAATGATATGTATATATTATATGTGACCAGTTATGGCCTTTATTTTTCCAAAACCACAACCTTTTTCACACATACATTTATTACTGCATTTCTGGATTTTCACTAAATCAGTACCTTCAGTTTAAGACCTGAGGCATTTGATTACTTTTAATAAGAGGTTAATCATTCCAAAATATAGAGAACTAACTAACTTACAAACAGGAACGTAAAGATTAGAATGAAGGTGAAGATTAGATGTTTAATTATAACTTGAAAATAAAATGAATTGGAAATAAAAAAAACGGCTACAAAGATCAGTTTTATGACCACTAAGTCCAAATCCATGGTCACGCTGGATGTGTTTGCATAAGGTGTGCACTGTACATCTCTGTTTGTTATGTATAGATCAAAATGCTCTGGATGCTATTTGTGTGATTGATATCATGCCAAACTCAGACACATACACATAATCCAGGCTTGGAGCTGGAAACATTTTTCACACAGATTTCAGTCAGTACAACATAAATGATTATGCAATTTCAGTTATGCTCTTGAAGCCATACGTTTATGGCTTATACTTGCATTGAATGCAGACAGACTGTTCTCTTGGAGCCTTTTAGTTTACGAGCTTCATCTCATTTTTTTAATTTATCTAGTTTTTGTTCCTTCTAATTGGAGCTTTTTAAGTATTTGAATGCAATTCTTATACCTGTAATCTGATTTCTGTTATATGGCTGGCCTGAACAGTGTTTTATGTTTTCAAAGCAGATAAATATTTCCATTTCATAATTAGCAGTTTGTTACTGCAGTTCAGAATATATGCAGTGGGAGTCATATATTGATGGTATGTTGTAGGGCTGGGCGATATATCAGTATATCAATATCTGCATACAAACAGAGCAAGAAATGGACTGAGGCAATATCATTTACATCACAATTTTCAGGTTTTTAAACAACTTTGTTTTAATCTTGAGAAATCTTTTTTCTTCACCCTTGCTCTGCTCCACCTCATGCTCTTGGCTCCTCCTCAATTCTACTCGAATTTCAATGTGTGCTCATTTTTTCACATTGTATTTGTCACATCCTATATCACATCATGTATTGTTTTTTCGCCATTCATCTAAAGTATATCAGGATATGATTTTTTTTATTTATAATTTTTTTTTTTTGTCCAAATTGCCCAGCCCTAGTGTGTAGCAATGAGAGCACAAATGAACTGAAATCAGCTGTGAATATATTAAGAGCTTTCTTTGTTGATTCTGACAGTATTTGATTAGGATCAGTACACTTCCATATCTGAGATCATTAATCGAACCTGCTGTGCCTCCTTAGTAACCAGCCTCTTATTACACATTCTGCACTGAGCATTTATTGTACGATCATTTAAATAGGTCCAAAGTGGAGATTTTTGAGGCATCTCTGTTCTCAGTGAACTTCAGTAGCCACATGGAAAGCAACAAATGTGCTCTGACTTGAGGGGATGTGGTCACCTGGTACGAATTTCTGATGAATTACACTAAATCAGCTATAATTTAACATTTAAGGTATATCCATGTAATTTACAATTGCTTGAGTAGTGTAGTGATTTGGGCCAGCCCTAGTGAGTTAGATTCCTTTTTATATGCAGTTTGACTTCTGTTATTTGGAGCCCGGTCTGAATATTGAATATTCAGTTTTTGTTTGTCAGTTCAGATGTGGACTGTTTACACAAGGGAAACAATTTGTATCCTTGTTACATATGAACTCTCCCTTTGCGTAGACAATACTGAGGTATTTCAGAATGGGTGCTGGTGTGGTCATTTTCTTATTATACTGTGGATGTTCTGGTTTACCTCAATGTTGGAAAATGTGTTAAATGAGTAAATCATACAAACCTTGAAAAACTACAGTTAGAAAACAGTTCACTGTAGTGATTTCTGATCATCTCAAGCAGTTCAATCACATTTCAATTCATAGTTATTTTTGCTTTATAAAATGTCAGATGTGTGTAAACTTGAGTTAGAAAGCTGTCTCTGCATTTTCAGGTAACAGACAGTGCCTGAACACCCCTTCCATGATGATGATGATAGTATAGCTGAGCTAAGAGGTGGCAAAATTTAAAACTGTTGATATGAGTGCAGTTATGGACTTTTATTCATTCCACAAAGTGGACATTAAAGCCTTGGTAATGCTAACAAAGTGCTAACTAACCATATGCTTTTAGATAAAAAACAGAAACTCTGCACTCTGACAGGTTGTTAAATCATTCTATATATACGCAGTCTTGTGTACATTATAAGGTTGTATAGGGTCATTATGTTTTTGCCGGGTTGCGTAAAACGTCTGGTCATTACGTTTACACTTTTCTGGGCATTCCTGTTGCTGAATGTTTAACTATGAAAATGACTAGTGAACAAGTTGGCACATTGTGCCAATTACTACAATTGCTCAAGTTAAAACAGGGTAAAACAGAAAATGTAGATTTTTTTGTTTTAATTGTTTACTTAAGCACTAATGGTCTTTTTGTGCAGCCTGCCCACCTGTGCTAAACAAAGAGCATTCATTCTGTACTAGTCTGAACTGGCTTATACATGACCATAAAAGGAAGCAGTCAGACCAAGCAGCCTGTCAGAACAGAGGTCATCTACATATCTGTCCTGGGAGCCTTAGTTTAATTATTATATATTTTTTCCATTCATAAACCAAAATAAACATACATGTAGCTCTGTGGAAAAGCAAAAAGTAAAATATGGGCCATTTAATGATTCATTTAGGGTTTTCTTGAGAAAGCTTTACTTAAGATGTTTTACGCAACCAGGCTCCAGTGTTTTTCTGGTGCTGTAAGTGTTACCTTCTCATAAATTCTCATTACGTCTCTTTATGTTGTTCCGTCAAAGTTCAGTAGCCATTAAAAACAAAAGTGCAATCTGTAATCCCAAATATCAAATACTTTTATAGTAACGTTCTCTGCCCTTCAAAAGTCTGGAATCAGTGTTTATGATTTTTTAATTGTTTTAAAAAAAATAAAAATACGTGTTTTACTGCTTTACACACACACACACACACACACACCACAGTAAGAATCTGTGACAACTTGATTTGATTGGATATCACTTTTATTTTACAAACTCAAACTGTGATCATACTCTGGAAATTCTAGCTTGAATAAATCCACGTTTGTGTTGAAAAGGCCCCTGATCTCAGTTACTAAAAGTGGTGTGAGAGAGAAGTGTGGTTAAAGTATGATATTTTCGTGCTGTTTGGATTTTTAAATGAAGGGCGATTCTGATGGTTTAAGCATCAGCCTGCAGGTGGCGCAGTGCTGTGCTTTTCCTCCTCGCAGTGTCGGTGGAGCGCTGGAATCAGCCCCGCCTCGGTGCACCGTCAGATTATGTCGCCCCTGAAAGCGCTTATTGTCATACGCGATATTTGACACAACACCGCTGCCAAGAAGCTGCTCCCGCAGCAGTCCGCCGGGAAAGCAGTCCGCCACGCGTCGGAGAGAATGGCCGGAGAAACATTCCGCACGGTAAAGCCGACTTTATAATCCCAGCGCTCAGAGACCGCTTATAGCCGGCGGGTACTGAACTGTGACCTGTCCTTCGTGTGTGTGTGTGTGTGTGTGTGTGTGTGTGTGTTGTGTGTGTGTGTGTGTGAGTGTGAGTGAGAGAGAGAGAGAGAGAGAGAGAGAGAGAGAGAGAGTGAGTGAGTGAGTGTGAGTTTTTTTATTTCTTTTGAAGACTCAGCACGGAACACACACTGTAAAGCAGCTGAACGGATCTCATTCCTGTATTTAATCCTATGTTTGTGTAGGTTTGTGTACGACAAGTAGGATTTAACCTCCATCTATCCTCCACAATCAAACCGGCTTACATGTTACCGTGGCTTTAGGGCTGAAATATGCAAACGAACTTTGTTCTGATTGGCTGCAGGCACTGTGGGCTGAATCTGTAGACCTATATAGCTAGGCACCGCATTGGCTGCAGAATCGTGCTTCAATTTTGCCGTCATATTTATCCAGGCAACTGGAGCTGTTTGGGGCTATACAATGTTTCTCATTGGTATTATGGCATTGGCATTACATAATATTACTACTGTTATATACACAGGGGTGGTACAATGGAACTGAAGCACCTGCCATTTTATTGTGGGAGGTTTCATGGCTAAATTTGAGCAGCCTGGTGGCCAATCTTCATTAATTGCACATTTCACCAGTAAGAGCAGAGTGTGAAGGTTTGATTACAGTTACTCAATATATTACTCAAAATATTGCCATGCACACAACATTATGGGTGACATACCAAAAAAGTTCAAAAGAGGACAAATCGTTGGTGCACGTCTTGCTGGCACATCTGTGACCAAGACAGCAAGTCTTTGTGATGTATCAAGTGCCACGGTATGCAGGGTAATGTCAGCATAACACCAAGAAGGACGAACCACATCCAACAGGATAAACTGTGGAACACAAGAGGAAGTTGTCTGAAAGGGATGTAATTTAAAGTGGCTTGGTTGATCTGCTATGGACTACTGTCTTGCCCTGAAGATGGGCCTGCAGACCACTGGAGAATGCTTGATGACCTGTTGGTGCTCCCCAGCCCACAGGTTGAGAAACTCTCCAATAGAATGTAAATGACTTATTAAAATAGGCTTGAGAAATGTAAAGGTTATTGTGCTTTTTAACCAGAAAAAGAACGCCTGGACCAGTCAGGTTGGCTGTGTATGTCTATGACTGAAGCATTTCCTCCAGTACATTTTCAGCGTGTGCTGGTATGTGGAGTCACAGAGGCTGTTGTACAAACAGGTGCATAAATCCCTCAAAGAAGAATTTGGCTGGCTGGCTACAAAAACAGTTTATTTGTTTTTGTTTTGAAAATGTAAAAGATGAAAATAAAAAAAGTTTTTGCTTAAAATACCAAGAGCATGTGTCATTTTAACTTTATGCCTTTTGGAGAACATTTCATCTTCAACTTGCTTAACTGTTCACAGTAACAGTCATTTTGAACAGGGGTGCCCCAACTTTTACATGCCACTGTATATAAATTTCCAACATCCACAGCTGTGTGATTAGGTTAGAAACTGAAGGCTGATGAAGTAAATTTGCAGCCTTGACACTGACCCCCTCCAAGTAAATCAAGCTGCTTTAGTTGAGGAAGTCTCTTGCTTGTTCCATTAGAAATTGTCCACTCTCTGCGGCCTTGGTATGAACACCCCCCACCTCCTCTTTGGGGGCTTATGAAAACACCTACATCTGATTATGTATGAGCTGTTTTTTAACCAGAGGCCTGTTGTTTGTTTTTCTTATACATGAACAAACTGTTCGTCCTGTAGCAGCTTTCCCACATCACCCTGGAACCTTGAATCATGCCAAAGCGAAGAACACCCAGAGCCAGAGAGAGAGAAAAAAAAAACAAACACTGATGTACTGGTTTACATATAACCATTACTTCATTGCTGCTTTAAATGGGCCTAATCTTCCAACTGCAAGATTTACCTTAATAATCACTAGAGTGCTTGCCTGGTGATGTATCTTAAAGATAGGTGGTGGAGAACTTCTTTAGGATGGCTACATTTCTGTCTTACAAAATATTGCATAACATAATGTAATATACTAAATGTTAGTCATAGGACTAGGTGCTTCCTTAACACACAGTCCACTATGCGTTAACAGCAGTTTCTCTGATGTCAGAAGAACAAGAAATTCATATCCCACCTGTTTGGTCTACCACAGTCTAGCATCACCTACCATTTCTGCATATGGAAACCAGACCTTTTTGATTTTCCAGCTTCTCTGATGTTACAAAAATCTGTTTGCATGTCCCTGCTGATACTGAAAGTCTTTACGGTAGATACAGTCCTGTGCTGCAGATGATGTTTAGGGTGGATAAATGACTTTTCAGACTAAGAACTAATTTTTGGCATTGGCACGTAAACCTCTTCATGGAAAACAACTAAATATAGCGTGGACAAAAAAATACCACAGACCTTTACTAACACATCAAATGTTTTGACTTTTGTATACATGTACTAACATCCAACAGCTTAGAACAGCATGAATTCAATGTTCATCAAAAGTGAGCTAAACTGGTTCATACTGGTCTGGTGCTGATCAGGTGAAAATAAAGTATTTGGGAATGTTTGCTAGGATACATCAAATTTAACTTGCAAGTGATTGTGATTAATAGAGAAACATCCCTGCACACTTGACCAGCAGCAGAAAGAGCAGGTAAAAAACCAGCGTCCAGCAGTAAGGTAATCATACAGCAGTCCTAGCTCATCTACATGGATTCAGTGACATTAAATGTTTCTTTAAATGCAAGTGTTTGGAGGTTTCCATTACTGAATTTATTTTTACAGCATGCCATGCAAGGAAGACAAGCTTGAGATTCTCTATCTAGGGTGCAATTACACTCAACTCCCTGTACGTCATTAAAGGGAACATCTACCCCAAGTTTCACTGATTCATTCTCCCTGTCAGCACATTTGAAAATGTAAGGAGCGAGCACTTTGAAAAAGGAGTTTGAAAATGTCACTGTTGTCTAATTACTTACTTTACTAATTTTGCTGATTACATTACACTGTTACGTTCTGTAAATACCCCACCCTGTCACTCCCCAGTCCATGCAGTGAGAGATAGAATATCAAAAATAAAATCCAGAAAATCACATTGTATAAATTATAAAAGGGGAAAAAGTATTTAATCCCCTACCCTACCCCTTAAATGCTCCTAATCAACTTGTTATCTGCAATAAAGACAGCTGTCTTAAATTGTCACCTGTATAAAAGACTCCTGTCCACAGACTCAATTAATCAGTCAGACTCTAACCTCTACAAAATGGGCAAGACCAAAGAGCTTTCTAAGGATATCAGGGACAAGATCATAGACCTGCACAAGGCTGGAATGGGCTACCAAACCATAAGCAAGACGCTGGGTGAGTTCTTGGTGCAATAGTAAGAAAATGGAAGAAATACAAAATGACTGTCAATCAACATTGATTTGGGGCTCCACGCAAAATCTCACTTTGTGGGTTCTCCTTGATCATGAGGAAGATGAGAGATCAGCCTAAAACTACACAGGAGGAACTTGTTAATGATCTCAAGGCACCTGGGACCACCGTCACCAAGAAAACAATTGTTAACACATTACACCGTAATGGATTAAAATCTTGCAGTGCTCGCAATGTCCTGCTCAAGGAGGCATGTGTGCAGGCTCGTCTGAAATTTGCCAAAGAACATGAATGAGCTTTTTGGCATTAACTCAACTTGCTGTGTTTGGACAAAAAGAAATTCTGACTATAACCAAAAGAACACCATCTCATTGGGGGTGTTTCTCTGCTAAGGGCACAGGACTACTTCACTGCATCAGTGGGAGAATGGATGGAGCCATGTACCACAAAATCCTGAGTGACAACCTCCTTCCCTCTGCCAGGACATTAAAAATGGGTCGTGGCTGGCTCTTCCAGCATGACAGTGACCCAAAACATACAGCCAAGGCAACAAAGGAGTGACTGAAAAAGAAGAACATTAAGGCCGTGGAGTGGCCGAGCCAGTGTTCAGACCTTAATCCCATAGAAAACCTATGGAAGGAGCTGAAGCGCCAAGTAGCCAAGTGGGAGTATCAAAATCTTAATGATTTAGAGATGATCTGCAAAGAGGAGTGGACCAAAATTCCTCCTGACGTGTGCAAACCTCATCAACTACAAAAAACGTCTGACTGCTCTGCTTGCCAACAAAGCTTTTGCATATTAAGTATTAAGTCTTGTTTGCCAGAGGGATCAAATACTTATTTCTCTCTGCAAAATGCAAATAAATGTATATCATTTATACAATGTGATTTTCTGGATTTTATTTTTCATACTCCATCTCTCACAGTTAAAAGTAACCTACCCTTAAAATTATAGACTGTTCATGTCTTTGTCAGTGGGCAAAATTGCAAAAACGGCTCAAAGGGATCAAATAATAATTTCCTTCATTGTATGTAATGTAACAGTGGCAAATTTTTCAGGGTATGGTACTAAAATGTTTGTGTGTGGACATACTTAATGCATGAAACAAAACCTTTCATATAATCCAAATAAATGTTTATATTTCTTATAAGGAATATTATTGTGTTAATTATGTTGAGTGAAATAAGCAAACCAAAGGCCGGCCACAAACTGTGAGTGTAAAATCTTTTTTATCTAACAGCAGTCTGTCTCTGTGTGTTTTCAGTTACGGCTCTGTCAGCGTCACTTAGCACTGCTCCAGAAATGCTCCAATCCCAAAAGCCCCAAAATACTGTTCCAGAGGTCATTCAGTTCATCCAGGTATGCCCTAAGTGTAGAAAGTGTGTTTATATCACTAATATGCCTTTGAAAATTGCATGCTGCAACCCTCTGACCAGATGGAATCACCAAAATCTAACTTTGTTGAGAAAGTCATATGTACTGCCCAAAGAACCTGTGGCTTGAATGTCATATTCTGTGCTTGAAAGCTCAGTTTTCAGCATTATAGCTAACCAGTAGCATAGTCTTATACCCTCCCATTTAACATGGTGCTAACTGCATGTCTTTATCACTAATGCACTTGAATCTCATTCTCTTCAAATAGTGTTCAGTGTTTTCTAGCACTGTTTCTGTTCCTGCAGGAGTGTAAGGAGCCACCGGCCACTGAGGAAGCTGCTGATCGGTGTGTCTGTGGGGGTGCCACTAGTGCTGGGGGTACAGTATGCTGTCTCTGATCCTAAAGACCAAAGGAAGATGAGGATCTTAGTGGAGGGAGTCGGACGCTTCTGCAGGTTCAAATTTTCTTTCAAACAAATATTGGACAGGAGCAAGGAAACAAGTGTTGATTCAGAAACATTGATTTTTTTGTTAATGATTTACAGTGCATCCGGAAAGCACGTTTTCTTATAGCTTTATTCCAAAATGGATCATACTCTACATACAATACCCCACAATGACAAAGTGAGAGAGTTTGTTTGAAATCTTTGCAAATTTATAAAAACAAATAAAACATACATAACATGTACGTAAGTATTCACAGCCTTTGCTCAGTACTTTGTTGAAGCCCTTTTGGCAGCAATTACACCCTCTTCTTTTTGCATATGATGCTACAAGCTTTGAACACTTGCTTTTGAGACAATTTGTCCAATTTTTCTTTGTAGAACCCCTCAAACTCCATCAGATTGGATGGGGAGTGTTGGTGCACAGCGTTTTTTAGATATCTCCAGAGATGTTCAATTGGGCGGTGTGCTTAGGGTCGTTGTCCTGTTGGAAGATAAACCTTCATCCTAGTCTGAGGTCTAGAGTGCTCTGGAGCAAGTTATCAAGGATGTCTCTATTCATTGCTGCAGTCATCTGTCCCTCAATTCTTACCAGTCTCCCAGTTCCTGCTGCAAAGAAACATCCCCACCGCATGACGCTGCCATGACCATGCTTCACTGTAGGAATGGTATTGGCTAGGTAATGGTTTCCTCCAGACATGATGCTCGGCATTCAGTCTAGAAAGTTTAATCTTTTTGTTTCTCATGGTCTGAGACTCCTTTATATGCCTTTTGGCAAACTCTAGACAGGCTATCATGTGCCTTTTACCGAGGAGTGGCTTGCATCTGGCCACTCTACCATACATGCCTGATTAGTGGTCTGCTTCAATAATGGTGGTCCTTTTGAAAGGTACTCCTCTCTCCACAGAGAAACTTTAAAACTGACCTTTGGGTGACCTTTGGGTTCTTGGTCACTTCCGTAAGGCCCTCCTAGCACAATCATTCAGTTTGGCCAGGCAGCCAGCTTTATGAAGAGTCGTGGTGGTTCCAAAACGCTTCCTTTTACCAATGATGGAGCGATGATGTCTCTGTGCTTATTGGACGCTTCACTGCAGTAGAATGTTTTCTATAGGCTTCCCCAGATCTATCTCTTAACACAGTCCTGTCTCTGAGGTCTACAGACAATTCCTTAGACTTCATTGGTTTGTGCTCTGACATGCACTGTCTACAATGGGACCTTAAATAAACAGGGCTGTGTCTTTCCAAATCATGTCCAATCAACTGTATTTACCACAGGTGTTCGCCAATCAAGTTGTAGAAACATCTGAAGGATGATCAGTGGAAACGATGCAACTGAACTCAATTGTTAATGTCATGGTCAAGGGTTTGATTACTTATTTACATGTTATATTTTTGTGCTTTGTTTTTAATAAGTTTGCAAAATTTCAAACAAACTTTTTTCACTTCATCATTATAGGGTTTTGTGTTTAGAATTTTAATAAAAAAAATAATTGAATCCATTTTTTAATTAGGCTGTAACATCAAAATGTGTAAAAGGTGACATGCTGTGAACTCCTTCTGGATGCACTGTATGATCAATATTTTTGTACATTCTTTAAAACATTTTATTAAAACAAATTTTTATGACCTAAAATTACCTTTCCAAACATGTGCACACTGGTTCACAGGTTCACACTTAGGGACACGTACTGTCAACATGTAAGACAGTGGGAATACAAACCAAAAGTGGGACCTCAGTCAGTTTTGCAAAACTCTTTGCATAACTCAGCAGTGTAAATTAACACCTCAACCCCACTGAATGAAATAGAAGAAATAGAAATAGAAGAAAATGCTAATTTTGGTTGTTTTTCTCTTAACAGGTCTTTATATGTTGGTCTTCTGATTTCATTAGATTACTGGTGGACCTCCAATATTGCTCTGCGTGGCATAGATGAAGTAGGTTTAATATTTCTACAGTCATTTTAACTAAAAACAATTTTACCCAGGTTTCTGTCTTGGACCACATGTATTTGATTAGTAAAACAAGTCTGATGAATGGATGCGACAGCCAAATTACAGACAGTTTTAGTAGCAGTGAGTTATTTGAGATTACCTTCAGTCTCATAGCTTACAGGAGGAACAAATATTAAACGATCACTTAGTTGCAGAGTGATGCCTGGGTCAAGCAGCACAATGTTTTTCTGATGTGATCTCTCCAGAGCAGTGCGGAGTACACGGCTGGCATGTCGGCATGTCACCAGCGGGCTGCAGACAACATCGTAGCAGGAGCTGTGCAGAACGGAGGAATTTATATCAAATTGGGACAGGGCCTGTGTGCTTTTAACCATCTACTGCCTCCAGAATACATCCGCACACTGCAGGTGCTGGAGGACAAAGCCCTCAACAGGAGATACAAGGAGGTGAGGAGTAAGATTGGATATTAGTGACAGCTTCACAATGCCATTTCCTTGTCTATTCTTCTAAGTTCACCTTAGTTTAGTCATAAACTACATTTTATTTTAGTGGAATATTATTAGCCCTGGTGGATATAATAGAAAGAATGGAAAGAGTAATAAATGACACTAGAAAAATCCATCTTAATAAAGAATTATTTCAAATCTCATGGATCATCTTTTTAAATTTTTTTTTTTGTGAGACAAGCAAAAAAAATTGAACATCCATCATTTGGGTTCAATTTATTGCTTGACAATTTCCTTTTTGCCATTGAAGACATTAACTATATTTCGTCAGGGAGCAATATAGAATGTAAAGTAGGGAGAAGAGAAAAATAGACAAATTAAATAAAATGTTACATCAGCTTCACCAGCATCAAAACAGTCGATGGATGTCAATTGTTATGTGCTTCCATAAATTGTGGTCATAGAGATTTTACAAAAGTAACCTATTTTGACTAAAACTTACCAAATGTAAATGGTTTGTTTGTAGGCACAGTACAATGCAGTTTATTCCATAACATACTTCATTTACTAAAACCTTCCAGTTTCCTATTAAAGGACCTTCGGTTCATCAGATGATACCAGCACCTGGATATATTTTCTTCTACAATCAATTATCAACTCCATGTATTTATCCTGTTCTTCCCAATTTCATATCTACAGATTGTATTTAAATATTGAATATGTCCCTCTGTGCTTTGTGGACCTTCAACCAGAAATGCTTTATTACTGGACATTGACAGAACATATGCCAAGGCTTGGCTGTTTGATTCCAGCAGTGTCTCATTAAATTTGCTTTCTAAATTTGGAGTAATTAAAGAAAAGTGAGACATCTCCATCTGAATTCCCACAGGTTGATTCTTCCATTGAAGATCACATACCTTTTACCACTCCTCACCTGAAATAATAAAAATGTTCTTTTCTTATACTCAACTTTTTGATCGAGCACATTTTGAGTCTTTTTGAAGAAGGCATTGAATGTAACTCATCCTGACTGTGTCGTCTTTATCAGCAGAGCTGCTGAAAAAGATCAACTAGAGGTTACTGTGTCTTTCAGTAGTTCTTGTCCATCAGCAAGTAAATCACTCCACAATATGTGGATAGATTTTGGTGGAATTTTCACTGTTGCTCCACCACACAGTAAATCTGTGACTTTTGTTCCATTTTACACTGATTTACTCAAAGTTAGCATGTTATTCAGTATCTTTCCATCAAGCATGAAAATGATTATATAGATTATGTTACAGATTACATCTGGGTTTAATCTGAGACGTGTGAAAATAGTCTTTACATTTCTGTTCCATTCTGAAAATTATTTTAAATAAATTTCTACTGGAAGAGACTGGAAAAAAATGTGGGAGAATATTAATTAGAATTCCATCTTTGTAACTGATTATTGGCAAAAAATATGGCTTCATTGGCTCAGTCAATAAGTATAGCTACAAGGCTTAATGATATATGTGAGTCTGTCTTTCTGTCTCTGTGTTTATGGAACCATTATGGTCTCTGTACTAGGTAGATGCTTTGTTCCTCGAGGATTTCAGCACCACTCCAGACAAACTATTTAAGGTGTTTGACTATGAGCCTGTTGCAGCTGCCAGTTTAGCCCAAGTCCATAAAGCAGAACTGCATGATGGGACACCTGTAGCTGTGAAAGTAAGTAGATGGTGTGTGTGTGTTTGTGTGTGTTTGTGTGTGTGTGTGTTTGTGTGTGTGTGTGTGTTTGTGTGTGTGTGTTTGTGTGTGTGTGTTTGTGTGTGTGTGTTTGTGTGTGTGTGTGTGCACAAAGTGCACTAGTGTGGTACGTAAAGCTGATAAAAATGAACAGTGTGTGTAGAAACAAGTACGTGTAAATGAATAAAATGAATCAGTTTCAGACTCATCATGCTGTGATGTGAGCTATTTTTTAACAATGTGCTACTGCATAATATATGTAGACTACTGGTCAAAAGTTTCAGAAACTAATTTGGCATGTGCATCTGTATTCACCACCTTTGCTATAAATACTTGCTAAATACTTCTGGTGCAATTAATTACCTTCAGATGTTACATGCTTAGTGAATTGAAGTCCACCTGTGTGTAATTTAAGTGTCTCGTGATCTGTATAAACCAATAAAAGCACCACAATGAACAAGCCAAACAGGTCAAGGACGAAGTTCCTGTCAGGG
This sequence comes from Acestrorhynchus altus, assembly GCA_034509495.1. Taxonomy (NCBI): domain Eukaryota; kingdom Metazoa; phylum Chordata; class Actinopteri; order Characiformes; family Acestrorhynchidae; genus Acestrorhynchus; species Acestrorhynchus altus. Next base: position 16,491,103 of record CM067505.1, read on the forward strand.
TTGGGTTATACAAAAATATCCAAATCTCAGATGATCCCCCAGAGCACCATCAAATCCACTATCATAAAATGGAAAGAACATGATACCACAACAAACCAGTCCAGAGAGGGCTGCCCTTAAATACTCTCAGACCAGGTAAGGAGGGCATTAATCAGAAAGGCACCATAGAGACCAAATGTAACCCAAGCAGAGACTGGAGTATCTGTTCATGAGACCACAATAAGCTGTACACACCATAGAGCTGGGCTTTATGGAAGAGTGGACAGAACATAGCCTTTACTTGTGGACAAAAATTGGAAGGCTCGTTTTCCAGAATGCATCTTGGAGACACTTGGAGGTGCTCTGATCAGATGAGAGCAAAATTTTACTTTTCAGCCACCAAGGAAAATTGTCTGGAGCAAAACCAACACATCTCATCAACACATCTCATCACCTCAAGAGCGTCATCCATGCTTTCAACCGCAGGGACTAGGGAACTGGTCAGAGACAAGGGGAAGATTGATGGTATTAAATAGAGGGATATTCTTGAGCAAAACCCGTTTGGGTCTTTCAGTCAGTTGAACCTGGAATGGAGGTTCAGCTTCCGACAGGACAATGACTCAAAGCATACTGCTAAAGCAACACTTGAGTGGTGAAACATATGAATGTTTTGGAATGAGTCCAGAACTTAATTCATTTGAGAATCTCTGGTCAGACTTGAATATTGCCGTTCACCAATGGAAACCATCTAACTGAAGAAGCTGGAGCTGCTTTGCCTTGAGGATTGGACAAAAATCCCAGTGGGCAAGCTCAAAGTGATTTATCCAAAGTGACTTGTAGCTGGAATTGCCACAGAAGTACTGATTTTAGGGGCGTGAATAATTATGCACACTGAAGTTTCCTATTATTATTTGATTCAGTATATTGAATCATTTACTGCTTGATGATAATATGTATTCTATCACCAAGTTCTTGCCATCACACAGCCCTGTTGATATGGTGAATACTTTGTTACCTACTGTTAACAATGCATCAAAACACAGTGTTCCCCCTTCAGAATCTGTGGTCATATGCGTCCCAAACCATTACCCAAGGAGGTCTGAATGACTGGATCACAGTGCCTCTTCTAGATACTCTGCACCCCATTCACACGCATACTCAGTGCTGACCATTTTTGATTGGATAAAGCTAAATTTATATTAATGCAATTTTGAGTTCTTGTGTTTTTACTGATCTAAAGTGTTTGGTTTTGCTTTGAATTATTTCTTTAAGTGTATTTATTTGAGTTAAACCAGTTGCATGTTTCTACATTCTATGACTTTGAAGTGGTGTGCATATAGAGTTTTTCACTGGAGCTACAAGGCTAATATTGTCTGTCAACATGGAATAAAGTACATAGAAACAATTGTGAATCAGTGTCAGAAACCAGATAATCAAGTCTATTAGAGATTACTGAAAAGTTCCACACAGTTTGAGGTTTGTAGGTGAGTAGGAAAGTAAGCTCCAGCTGTAGAATTTGATTAGGATTTACCTTTTCCTAAATGATTTACTGATCCAGTTTGACTTCTGCACTGTGTCCAGGTACAGTATATTGATCTCAGGGACCGGTTTGATGGTGATATCAGGACTCTTGAGATACTGCTGGACATAGTGAAGTTCATGCACCCCAGCTTTGGCTTCCGATGGGTTCTAAAGGTCGGTATGGAACATGGAACAGCAGTAAATAACATACACATTTCCTTGGAATCCAACACAGCTGTAAATAGTAATCCTGTTTCTCACAGCATGCTGCTACAGAGTTAAAGTACCTTGTTACAATTGCATAATTTACAGTGTACAATATCAGAATACTCCAGATTACATCATGTACCTACCCCCAGTAGTCTCCAACCGGTGCTCCTGGAGAGCTGTCTTTCGACAGACTTTGGATCCAATCCTAATCCACTGTACCTAATTGCTGCCTTCAGACATCTGATTGGCTAAATAGGTTGTGTTAGATTTGGGTTGAAGGTGAACCCTGCAGGAAAATAGACCACTGAATTAGTCAGTTTCACTTATTTGAAATTAAACAAATGTCTCCTCTGCCTCCCAGGAAAGAAACAGCTTTGCTTCAATTTGCTTAGCTTCAGGATTTGCTCTACATGAACATTATAAATGCATCACACATCATTCCTCTCTACAGTGATATACAATAGATGTGATATATGAGTGAATATGAGTTATTTATGCAGTAAATCATTATATATGTGTATATTGATGTATGTACATAATTGGATATATATGCACATGTATGTACATGGAGTACATAAAAAAAACATTTGACACTTTGTTCTTTAAAACATCCACAAAGTCATCCTTTTGGGAGTCTAGTTGATTGGTAAATCACTGCTTAATGATGGTAAATCAGCTGAGCTGAAAATGGAATTAAACAAGTCCTTGCATTGGCTGGGGGTGAAAAAAAAGAATGTTTCTTCTGTAAATTTGCTGTTCTGCAGACTTGAGATATTGAAAGTAAAGCATATATAAATATTATATTATTCTTGGATTGTTTGTATTTATATATATGTATGTATGTGTATGTATGTATATATATGTGTGTATGTATATGTATATATATGTATAT
>CM067505.1:16496340-16558840 GCA_034509495.1 Acestrorhynchus altus
CTTGATACATCACAAAGACTTGCTGTCTTGGTCACAGATGCGCCAGCAAGACGTGCACCAACAATTTGTCCTCTTTTGAACTCTGGTATGTCACCCATAATGTTGTGTGCATTGCAATATTTTGAGCAAAACTGTGCTCTTACCTGCTAATTGAACCTTCACACTCTGCCCTTACTGGTGTAATGTGCAATTAATGAAGATTGGCCACCAGGCTGCTCCAATTTAGCCATGAAACCTCCCCACACTAAAATGACAGGTGTTTCAGTTTTATTATCCAACCCCTGTATGTATGTAATTGCTATATAATTAATAAAGATGGCTAAATAATTTAAAAGCAAAAAGTTTTCTGTACTATTTCAAGCTATAGTTTTTAGATCCATGTTTTGTGCACTCAGCCAAACGAACATGCTCCTAACTCTTGACCTTAAAGGGTTAAAGAAAGAGAATATGAATGGAAGCAATAAGAAGAATGAAAGTGCTGAAAAACCAGGAAGAGTTGAAGCTGAGTTCTGAAAAAGGATTGGAGAGTAGATTCAAGTTTGTGGAAGTACAAAACCATTACTTCATTAAAGCTACTTATTCCCTCTATTAACAGCAGTTTTTATTTTCCCCTTTATTAATGCTACTTAATTCTTTTGAATTAATGGCAGCTTATTGCCTTAAATAGTTCTACCTTATTCCCTATATTAATGGGAATGGGAATTATATTAATTATATTAATTACTCTGTTCTCTTCATTAATGCTACCTTTTACCTTCATTAATGAATGTTTATTATCTATATTAATGCTACTTCAATCCCCTTATTAGAGCTATCTTTCCCCTTTAATGATGCTTCTTTATTACCATAAATAACTATAGCTTATTATCTTTATTAATGTTTCCTTTATCCTTCACTTAAGAAAGATTCTAACTTTTATCACAGTTTTCCCTTAATTAACACTACCTTCTTACTTTAAGTATTAATTGCTTAATGACATGCCATTGCTGTACTTGTAAGTGCAATAGAATTTTAATTAACAAATGTAGTATATTTACATCTTACTCCTGAACTCACTGTTGAATTAGCTATAATTTACACACTGCTATGTCAGAATTGTTTTATTATTATTTTTTATTATTATTAAGATAAGCACATGTCTCCGATACATGTGAAGTCAGCCACTGCCTCTTTATCTGCCACCACTGCATCATTGCTAGGCAGACAAAACCCCCAGTTCTGATTCAGTGACTAACAGACATTGAGGAAAGAGTGCCATCTACCCACACAGAGCATGGCCAGTTTTGCTCTCTCAGATTCTGCCTGCTGATGGCAAGCAGACTGAATTGCGATTCAAACCGCTGAGCCTCTTGGACCGCTGCTATGCTATAGCTGCTACATTTCCTTTCCATTAAATGTCATCGGATGTTGTCATATTTATTTGCAAAATACTAGGATAGTGGATTTCATTGATACTGCCCACCACTAGTATTCTTACCTTCAGCTTCTTCAAACACCAACAGGGCTCTGTCCCCATTTCTGTCCAGAGATATAACACTTCCTCCTCCAGAACGCTTGTTTTCAAAGTAGAGCAACAGTAGATCGTCATCCACATTGTCTGGGATATCCAGAACCTCCACACTTCTGTCCTCCAGGTTAGCATCTCCCATCCTGATATGCAGGAAACACAGCATTTACTGAAGCCTTATGGTAATTTGATCATGTAAAGAGTTTATTATTCAATGTAGAACCATTTTCTTTACTGAAGAACCCTTGAAGAACCATCATTTTTAAAGGTGTATAATACCTATTTTTGTCATTTTAATATGGAATTTGTATAACTATGTAATTGATATATTCTTAATAAAGATGTAAAGGTGGCTAAATAATTTTAAAGCAAAAAGTTATATTTAGAAAAGCTGTCTGTTATATTTAGAAGACCCTGTCTTTTTTATGTACTATTTCAAGTGGAAATAGTATAATATATATATATATATATATTGCAGAAAACAGTTCCCTGCAGAGTCCTTTAAGCAATCAAAACACATTTTAACTCTCACTTCATTTATTATTATCCTTTATGAACACTGGAAAGTTAACGACTGAAGACCAAACTGCATAAAGGCTTCAGAAGCTGTCCCAGTTCAGATCTGACAATAATACAACCCCTGGCAAAAATTATGGAATCACCAATCTCCAAGGATGTTCCTTCAGTTGTTTAATTTTGTAGAAAAAAAGCAGATCACAGATATGACAAAAAACTAAAGGCATTTCAAATGGCAACTTTCTGGCTTTAAGAAACACTAAAAGAAATCAAGAAGAATAACTGTAGTAGCCAGTAACAGTTAGATTTTTAGAACAAGCACAGGGAAAAAATTATGGAATCACCCTGCAAATGTTCATTACAAACAACTGCATCAGATTAAAGCTGCTCGTTAGTATGCAGGTAAAAAGGAGTGATCACACCTTGGAGAGCTGCTGCAACAAGTGGACTGACATGAATCATGGCTCCAGCACCAGAGATGTCAATTGAAACAAAGGAGAGGATTATCAAACTCCTTAAAGAGGGTAAATCATCACACAGTGTTGCACAAGATGTTGGTTGTTCACAGTCAGCTGTGTCTAAAACCTGGACCAAGTACAAACAACATGGGAAGGTTTTTAAAGGCAAGCATACTGGTAGACCAAGGAAGACATCAAAGCTTCAAGACAGAAAACCTAAAGCAATAAGCCTTGAAAACAGAAAATGAACAACAAAACAAATGAGGAACAAATGGGAGGAAACCAGAGTCAATGTCTGTGACCGAACTGTAAGAAATCTGTAAGAAAGGAAATGGGATTTACATACAGAAAAGCTAAAAGAAAACCATCACTAACACCTAAACAGAAAAAACAAGGTTTCATTGGGCTAAGGAAAGGCAATCGTGGACTGTGGATGTCTGGATGAAAGTCATATTCAGTGATGAATCTCTCAGGTTTACATTGACATTTTGGACACTTTTTTTTATCCCATCTATCGAAAGGATGTTTGGGGATGATGAAATCATTTTCCAAGATGATGATGCATCTTGTCATAGAGCAAAATCTGTGAAAACATTCCTTGAAGAAAGACACATAAGGTCAATGTCATGGCCTGCAAACAGTCCGGATCTCAATCCAATTGAAAATCTGTGGTGGAAGTTAAAGAAATGGTCCACGAAAAGGCTCAAACCTGATCCGGCAACAGCAATCAGAGAAATCTGGAGCCAGATTGATGAAGAATACTGTTTGTCACTCATTAAGTCAATACCTCAGAGACGGCAAGCAGTTATAAAAGCCAGAGGTGGTGCAACAAAGTACTAATGATGTGTTGGAGTGTTATTTTGTTTGTCATGATTCCATAATTTTTTCCTCAGAATTGAGTGATTCCATAATTTATTCCCTGTGCTTGTTCTAAAAATCTAACTGTTACTGGCTACCACAATAATTTTTCTTGATTTCTTTTAGTGTTTCTTAAAGCCAGAATGTTGCCATTTGAAATGTTTTTAGTTTTTTGTCATATCTGTGATCTGCTTTTATTCTACAACATTAAACAACTGAAGGAACACCCTCGGAGACTGGTGATTCCATAGTTTTTGTCAGGAGTTGTAATTGACTGATTACAAATAAAGTTCTAAACCATTTGAAGTTACTATGTCCTTATGCGACAAGATTAATGATGCAATTGAAGTAATATGGTGTTGTCGAAGGGCATTTCTGTATTTACTAGACACAGCTGCCCAATAAAAACACCATCACGAAAGTCTTGTCTTGTCTTGTGGCTGCTGCATTGTGGTCTCCTCAATGTCTCCAACATTGTTGGTGGCCATCATTTCTGCCCTGCGTGAACTGTCTTTCATCAATGAACAGCACTGAGCCCCACTTGTCCCTCGTCCAGCGTAAATGCTCTCTGCCCCATGCAAAACGATGACACCTGTGGCTGCTTGTGTGGTCTGGTATCTTTGAAGCTCGTCTAGTATGCAGACCACGCTGATGTAAATGGTGTCGAATGGTCTGATGTGAGGGCAGCACAGTGGCACAGTGCTGTTGCCTCACAGCAAGAAGGAACTGGTTGGGGCCCTGAGACATATCTGTGTGGGGTTTGCATGTTCTCCCTGTGTTCGCGTGGGTTTCGTCCGGGTACTCCGGTTTCCCCCACAGTCCAAAGACATGTGCGGTAGGTGAATTGGCGACTCTAAAGTGGCCCTTAGTGTTTGAATGTGTGTGTGTGTGAGCCCTACGATGGACTAGCGCCCTTGCGCTCAGAGTTGCTGGCTGGGCACCGGCTCCCCCGTGACCCTATTCAGGAATAAGTGGTATAGAAAATGGATGGATGGATGGATGGATGGATGGATGGTCTGATGTGACAATTGGGTGCCTCTCACCTCCCTTCAACATGCCTGGTGTTTTGTGGCATTCATCATCCGGTTCTGCAGGGCACTGTTCACAATGAAGCAGATATCAGTGTGGGATGTGGCCAAAGGACGTCCACATCTAAGCTTTTCTGTCACTCTTCCAGTCTCTCTGTATCTCTGTTGCAACCTGATGATGACCATTTGTTACACCATAAGCTTACATTGTGGCATTTAGCAGACGTTCTTATAAAGGTGGGTCAGGGTAGTGTTAGGACTCTTATTGGTGTAGCACAGCATAGTTGCCCAAACTGGGAATCGAACCCTAGTCTTCCACATGGTTTTTGCCCATTGCACCACACTTACCAAACTCAGTGGCCACTTCCATCTGAGAACATATTGTTAGAAGCCCTCCAATGGCAAGGTACTGCTGTTCAGTTGTTAGGTGTCCTCTTGGTCTCATGATGTATAAGTGTGATCAAACACCTGTTGTGATGTTTGCCATTAAACTCCTTGTTAGAGAGCAGTAAGTTGTGCAAAAAGTACTGAAACATTGAATATTTGGATATGTGCATTGAAAAGTTTAGAGAAGGTCACATTGAGGTCACCTGTAAAGGTTAAAGTGCATTTTAGATCCATCCTGAAATTTCAACCAAAATCCCTGCCTTTGTGTGTACATCAGTTGAATTCTTTAAAAAACACACCACCACAGTCAGTTTCCTGAATTTAACATATTGGGTAAAACAAACCATTAAAAAATGAAGTACAAATATTATGGGACATTTTTGTGTTTCTTTTCAAATATTTAAAACCTGAATATGTTGTATTTCAATTGGTTCCCTGTAGAAAATGTTCACATAGTCACACTTCTCACTGGTTGTATTTCTCAGATTACTTCCTGTTCTGCGAGATGCTCCTGCAGCGGCCAATTAGCATGGGTGAGCTGGCCCTGGGAAACATCTTGAGCCACGAGGAGACCTCCTATATGCGGAGCATGGCCGTGCATCACTTTGACAGCATCATGGAGGTGCTGAAGTCTCTGCCCCGGCCCATGCTGCTGGTGTTCCGCAACATCAACACAGTCCGCTGCATCAACATCACACTCGGAGCACCTGTTGACCGATATTTCGTCATGGCAAAGTGGTAAGAGATCAAAACCTCAGAGCGAAGGTTCACAGTATTGCTATTTCTGCAAAATGGTAATCAATGGAAAGTAAGGACACGATCTTATCATTTATAATTTTAACCATGGGTAGCTCCAAGGAAACGTGTGCACTCATCATTGCATTGCATCAAAAGGGTTTCACAGGCAAGGACATTGCTGCTTGTAAGGTAGCACACCAATCAACCATTTATAAGTCCTGTAGTGGGGAAATTCACATTGTTACAGCAGCAAAGAGATAGCAAGGCATGCAGTACAGAAATAGATCAAGTATAGTACATACAGTATAGTATCTACAATATTAACACTATAAATAATAAACAAATCAAAAAGTATATGCAGATAATTGCATGTAGAGAAAACGAATAGTGTGACCACCTTTCCTAAGATACAGTCCCGTGCCATCACATACTGCAGTTGGTTGGTGAGGTAATCCAGTATCCAGTCTGACAGGTGACTGACAGGTGACTGTCCACACCATGTTCCAGCTTGTCCTTCAGCAGCCTAGGTTGTATACTGTTAAAGCGCATTCCATGCATTATTATTATGCAAATTATGTTTCTCTCTGATTTTCCAAAATGGTCAGTGTAAATGACAGCCAGTATCATTTTCAAGTAATCAACTGTTGGTGTATAAATACAATTTTATTGAAGCAACCAATAATATAATAATATCCTCTCAAACCCTCAAAATGTACGGTTCCAAATTATTAGGCAGAATGGAGTTGCAAAATATGCAAAAATTATTGGTTGTAAAGAACTAAAAATAGTCATTTGTTGAATTTGCATCATTGAGGGCAAATTTACTGCAATCAAAAACTATTTCAGTCAAAAAGAAAAGACAGGCCAAATTAAAATTTAGCATAGGACCTCTTCTTTCCCATATTGCTTGAAACCTGTGGCCTGTGTGCTTAATAATGTGGAACATGCTTTTTAAGTAGTTTTCCTTTAATTGGGGTCACCTGTCAAAATAAATCACAGGTATCTGAGATTGATTTCAGTGATCTAAAGAGCCCTGAGACACAACACCATCCATGAGTTTAATTGGAAAAAAAAAGTGCTTAAGTGGTACTTAAATCCAATTTGCATAATAATTTGGAATGTGGTGTTAAGGCACTGGAAAAGTTGAAGAAGGTGATTCTCAGTGTTCCCAGGCTTCTTCAGGTGAGAAAGAGATCTGGGTAGAAGATAGATGATACCCAGGCTGATAAGCAGCCTGAAGAGCCTCCATAGATGCTCTCACCAGAGGACGGAGATGGGTAAGGACCAGCCGCTCCATTGACTTCATCTGATTGGAAGTCAGTGCCACAGGCCTGTAGCTGTTGAGGTCTGTTGGGTACTGTTTTTCGGTACTGCTACCACAAAAGATTTTTAACACAGTTGTGGTACTCTTCCCAGCTTCAAGCTCATGTTGAACATGTGCTCAGCAGTCCTGCAGAGCTGATCTGTGCAGGACTTGAGGCCTGGCGCTGATGCCATCAGATCTAAAGCTTTCCTTCTCTTTATTTAACTTGGCTCAATCCTCACCTGGGCTGTTGTGAAGGACAGACTGGACCAGGGGGGGGCTGGGTGCTGCAGTATGTGAATGGCAGATGGGAGCTGCCAGCCAATGAACCAGATCTATAGAAAAATGTCACTGTAATGAATCCATTTGTCAGTATCACTATAAAGACTTTAAGGCTCAAAACATCAGCAGTTCAAAGATGAGCACAGCAAGGTCTTCTGGCCTGTATATGACTTGTGTGGAACCATGCTAAGGGAGGTTTCTAGCACTCTTAACTAGGTAGCTTGTCTTCCAATCCTCTTGCATAACAGCAGATGAAACTTCCTTGCAGTTCAATGTCAGTCCTCCATAGCAGTTGTCAACACAAAACATCTTGACCTTTAGTGAATCCCGTAACAGCACAAAATCGGCCTTGGCATCGCAGCAGAAAAGCTAGAAATCTGGGGAACCTGAGAACAAGTGATTGCAACCTTTTTTCCTTAGACAAATCTAATTCAAGAAAAGGACCCTGTTGTCCTTGGGGTGACCCCAGAAAAGAGTAGAAGATACGATGTGCCTGCGCTGATTATTAAAATGTTTACAGTTATTCTGTCTGTGTGTTTGTGCGTCAGTGCTGTTCGGGGCTGGGGTAAAACCCGAGCAGATGATGCTGCCCTCATTCCCTCCCTTAGGATTCTTCACTGGGTCTGGAGCTTCTGGGAGAACCTCAAGTTTGAATGTGCTTTAAGGTGATCAGATTTCAGTTTCTATCACAAACAGATTATGTGCTGTATCAGCCAGGCATGTGCATGTTCTGGGTCAGTTTAGAATCGTCCCAAATGTTTTGTCTACTTGATTTATTTACTGCAGAAAAAAAAAACACAGCAGCGAAAGATTTTACTGTCGGTGATGAGTGGGACATCTAGTGGTTGAGAGCCCTGTCTGCTAGAACTGAGCCTTGCATTAACTTGGGGTCTCTTCCTTTGCCTAGGTCTGAGATGTTGATGATGAGCCTCACCCGCTCTGTTCTGCAGTTGCTCTCATACAGTGGAGTTATCACTGTGGACCAGGACATCTATCAGTACCTGAAATAACCCAGCCTGGCTCACGCAGTTATCTTGCTGTCAGGATGCACCGAGGAGGCTGACTGCACAAGCTGCAGCAAGGAACCATGAAGTGTACAGCAAATCAGAGTCGTCACTGTCCAAATGTGACTAAACAGTACATTCTAAATTTTGTTTTATCCCAGTTTTCCGCCAATTTGGAAGTGCAAATTACCCAACCCCATTAGGACCCCTATCACATACAATACTTCTGACACTAGGAGGTTAAAGACAAGCACTTTCTCCTCTGATGCATGTGAAGCCAGTCGCCTTCTCTTTTCATACTGCCGTCATTGCATCATTGCTGGTCAGGAAAGGCCCCGGTCGCCAGCTCTGATACAATGGCTCACAGATGCCTGTGCCGGCTCTTAAAGTCCGGCTGCTGATGGCAAGCAGCATGACCTGGGATTGGAACCTCCAATCCTCGGATCACAGCGTTTGCACATTAGACCACTAAGCCACTTGAAGCATCTTATCCAAATTTGACCATGTTTTTAGTTGAAAATAGTAGATGAATTTTATGTAAAACCTATTGCATCTTGCCACATAAAATTAAAATGCAAAAAAAATGCATTAAAATGTTTTCCAAGCCTGCAAATTAACACATTTTCTCTGCTCTAACACAGCTTATCAGGGTCCTGAAGGTTTTGATAATTACCTGACGAGTCAGGTGTGTTAGAGTGCAGAAGTTCTATAGGCTCTGTAATATCGGATCTGGAAGTGTACATAGAAATCATGTTCTATGGAATGAAATGTGAAAGTCACCTGAATTAATCATGTTCTAAATGAGACGTTTTCCAGAAATAAATGTCACCATAACATTTTACACACTCAGCTTTAATATTCCAGTGTACACTTTACACGGTGTAGATCTATAATTACAGACTGAAGCCTGTTTCTCTGCATATATTGTTAGCCTCCTTTCACCTTGTTCTTCAATGGTCAGGACCCCACAGAGCAGGTATTATTTGCGTGGTTTTAGCACTGCAGTGACACTGACATGGTGTGTTGGTGTGTTTTGTGCTGGTGCGGCTCATAATTGTAGATGATATAATGGATAATGAGTGTAAAAACAAGGTGGTTTTGTGCATTGATTTCTAATAAAATGTTTTCTGATCATGAGCCAAGTTAAAATTACCCACAAAACAACTAACTGATAACATGCAAACTGTTCATGTCCTGTTCAAACCATGATGCTCCCTCCACCATGCTTCATAGTTGGGAAGAGGTTGTAAGTGTAAGTGTGCCATCTTCTGCTTTTTGGGGTTTTTTTTCTTTGTACAACAATGGCTTTCTTTGTGGTTTCCTTCAGCTAACACCATCCTTGTTCAGTGCACCACAGACATTTTTCCAGTTTGTAGAGTTTTCTGCAGGTCTTATACTGTTACCCTTAGGTTACCAATCTGCACCTCTTGCAAGATTGCCTTTTGTGATTTAGAATAGCAGCAGTCTTGAACTTTCTCCATGTGTAGACACTTTGTCTCACCATGGACTGATGGCCACACAAGTCTTTAGCATTTTGCACTGAATGTGCTCAATAAGACAGGAATTGTAAAACCATTTCTGTTATTAATCTACTTAAATTTTGTCTCTAATTGACTTAGCAATCAGACGTTTTTGGAGTCAGTGTAGAAATCCAGACCTGCTTACTTTTTTTTTTTTTTTTTGCAGCTGTGACTGTTTCTGTTTTGGATTTATGTATTAAAATGCACAATGTATGCATAGAACGAGGCTAACCTGCCAGCCTCAAAATCCCAAAGTGTTTATACCTCAGCAGAGTGCTTCCCTTCTCTGGCCTTGACTCACTGGACCACACATCAGCCTCAAAGATATCAAATCTGCAATCTACTGCTTTTACATTAGTGAGTCAACGCTCCCAGTGCAGGAGAGCTGCTCTGGCTTTCTTTTTAGGCATTTGTGGTAAAAGCTATGATGCAAACAATTTCAGCACCACATTATTTTGAAAGTGATTTATCTGAAGTCTCACAGTTGCTGTTGATTGTAACTTATACAAATGTTCAAAGTTTGGCAGTTTATTCTGCTGTGCTGTGATTTGTTTTCAGTGTGTATTTAACTCGGTTTGCTGTTCAGTTGTTGAACTGAGTGTTTTAGTGGTAAGGCCTTTAACGCCAATAAAAGCGGTCACACCATTAAATCAGTTGGTGTATCGTGCATGTATCTCTGATCACTTATTGATGGACCACACCCCTAAAACACTTACAGAAATAAAAGACTATTACTGTTAATTTACCAGTTTTTTTACTTTGATTTTGTCCCTGCTCATTATGAAATCAAGAAATGAAACTGTAAAAATGGAGGCGTGAAAGAAAAAAATCAAAAGGTGAAATAGTGTTTGATTGGAAGGCATTAGCTCTTCCCTGTAATTCCATTCATATCTTAGACTATATATTAACTAGATATCGTAAATATACATAAGACTGTATATCTTATGAAGATGTGCTTTAACACTAACTTTACTGGTTCTATATGCTGATTGATTGGCTGAATAACAGGGGGTTCTACCTACATTTTTTTAATCATTAAATTTTTATATTTTTTATGCCAATTTGTCTTTCATTGATTAACATTTTCCTCCTCTGGTGTTCAGAAATATATTCATCCATCTTAGGAAATGACAACAGACATTTAAATTATGAAAACATTTTTAGTTGGTATACAAAACTGTATAATGACTGTGTTCCTAATGACTGTTATACATTTTTATCAACACAAAACATTTTCCAAAAGAGGAATTAAAACATTTCCTTAGTCCATAGAACAGAGGAATGCTGGTAATCTTCAGGAACAGAGCTGGTGTAGTCAGGAAGATGGGAACAGGTTTTTCAGAAATGAGCAGTGACTCTGTCAATCTCCAGCAGATCCTCCAAAATCTGTAATTAAGGAAAAAGACTCTGTGATCTCATAAGTAGTATCTGTTTAAACATCAGTTAATCCATTAATTTTAGGTTCTAAATGTGGTCAGTATGTAGCAGCTCAGAGTAGCAGTCGTGCTGCAGCGTCCCATCCACAGAACACCTTCCCTCACCAAACATGAACAAGGGCTTAAAGACCTTTGACCTTGTGCTGAAATAAAATCTCTAAGGTCTAATTTTGGTAATATACAAATATGACATTAACAGTGAAGAAACACTAACAGTCTAACTTTAGATGCTGATCATTGATCTGCTGATACTCCTGCTATTAATCTGCTGTACCAAACAACAAGCAGGAACAAAAGTGATACTTTCATTTCCTCCGGTGCCACAGAATGTATATATTGAGTATTTTAACTTTGTCTTTGTGGCATAAATAGGAAGGATGCGGATTAAACAAAAATTAATGAATTAAATAATAATAAGGCCCAGTTTTACAGTTTTACAAGCCCATTTACAACAACTTTCTGTTTTTCTGCCTCAGAATGAAATGCTGGTTTTCCTTTATGATGGTGAGCTTCTGAATACAAGTGATGAGTTCTGCTTTTATTGGCTGCTTTATGTCACACAGAAACATAATTCTTACAGTGATTAAAAGCTATGATTATTATTATTATTTATTATTATTCCCAAGTCACTGGCTAGTGTTGCTGTCCCCTGAGTGTTTTCTGCATTTAGCTACCCAAGTTCCCCTTCTGATGTCTTTGCTGTAGTCTGCAATAGTGGCTGATAGTAGACTTGTAGCTATAGTAGTAGCTATAGTAGACCTGTACCTCCAGGGCCCTCCTAGTCTGAGGTAATGAAGTTTGTTTTTAAGTGAGTTGACATTGTAGTTGGTTAGGTATTTAGCGTAGCACTGATGGCGTATGGTAAACCTTACTAGTAGCGCTCACAGGTAAAAGGATCTGCAGTGTCTAAATTTGGAACAACCTTTTAGCGCTAATCGAAATGTCTTTGTGAGACCTTTGAAATCCTATTTTTAATAAGCAATGGCTTCAAAGTGTAATTGGACCTTAGTATATTGCACATAATCTCAGATGCCTTTCAAGAACACTGAATTAGTACTGTTTATATCTTAAAGTCTCTACCTCCTATCCACAGCAAAAAGCATAAAATAGACCAGTATACGAGTGTAATGCCAACAGTGAAGCTTGGCAAGCAGTGGCGTTACTGTGCTGGGTATAAAATTGGCTTCTAGTTTTCAGTCAACTCTCACTTTACACCTAAACTTTCCCGTAGCCATCAATGTTGCGGGTTTGAGGGCAAACTGAACAGTACTTACAATATCGGCAGTGGTGCCAATCTTCTTGGCCAGCTCACTGCGCTCCATGGTGCTCAGGTAGAGGTATTTATTCAGCAGCTCTCCATCTAAAATATTCCGCACTGCGTTCTGCAGTGTCCGTCGGTCAGTGTGCAGCATCCTGATAGCAGATCATGAAAACTCATTAGCAATGAGAGAGTTCAGAACACACACCCCTGCAGCACTGGGAGCTTCATTCCTAAAATACTTCTGCTTTCAAAAAATTGAAGACAGGCAGACAGCTCTCATAACAGTCAATCAAAATAATGCTGCATTTCCTTGTAAGGGATGAGGGTGTACCTGAAGGCTTTGGGGTTGAGGCCCGCATGGTGTGGCAGCATGGTGGTCAAAGCGTTCTGTAACATCAGGAGCCTGCGGTATGTCTTTTCCTGCATGGGCAACAGTAGACCAATCCCTCCATCCAGAGTGGCTACATTTAACAGAGAGGAGGAATAACTACTGAGAACTATCAGTGCATTCTTTAAAAAAAAACCCAAAAAAAAACCTCCTCACTGGTTGCATATAGCAGTTATAATATCAACTGTGTAGTATGTATGATGTGTCTTTGTGATTTTCTGTTCTGCCTAATGTTCATACCTGATAGTGACTCGAGTCTGAGTCACACTTTAATTGCATACAAATAGACTTGACTTGAAACTTGTACATAATAACTCGTACCCGTGAACCATAACTCACAAACAATAAGAGTTGTTCTATTATCACAGTGTTTGAAAATTACAGAAGGTAAGTATATTGAATTGATTTGGGACACTCCCCAAGACTCATCACAACATTCAGCAAGCGTGAAATTGGTGAGCAGCTACAAATGTAAACAAAGCAATGCTGCATGGCTTCACTGGGAGCACAATATGTGAGAGCCCTAGACTACAGGGAGCTCAAAACGTGGGATATGAGAGTGGCAACATGCAAAGAATGTGGGAAGCAAATTAAAGACACTGGACTGACCATATCAAACTTCATAAGGTATCTGAAACCACACCAGAACAGGTTTGTTAAGTTTATGCTAGTCATTAGAAGGTGCATCTAGTTTCCACTGATCATCCTTCAGATGTTTCTACAGCTTGATTGGCAAACACCTGTGGTAAATTCAGTTGATTGAACATGATTTGGAAAGACACAGCCCTGTTTATATAAGATCCCATAGTAGACAGTGCAGGTCAGAGCACAAACCAATGAAGTCTAAGGAATTGTCTGTAGACCTCAGAGACAGGACTGTATTGAGACAGATCTGGGGAAGAGTACAGAACATTTTCTGCTGCATTGAAGATCACAATGAGCACAATAACCTCCATCATCTGTAAATGAAAGAAGTTTGGAACCGTCAGGACTCTTCATAAAGCTAGCTGCCAGGGCCAAACTGAGGGATCATGGTAGGAATGCCTTAGTCAGAGAGGTGACCAAGAACCCAATAGTCACTCTGACTGAGCTCTAACATCGCTCTGTGGAGAGAGAACCTTCCAGACGGACAACCAATTCTGCAGCTCTCCCCCAATCAGGCCTGTATGAGAGTGGCCAGACGGAAGCCACTCCTCAGTAAAAGGCATGACAGCCTGTCTGAACTTTGACAAAAGGTACCTAAAAGAATCTCAGACCATGAGAAACAGAAGGATTTAATGTTTCAGACTGAATGCCGAGCATCACGTCTGGAGGAAACCAGGCACTGCTCATTACCTAACCAAGACCATTCCTACAGTGAAGCATGGTGGGGTTGTTTTTCTTCAGCAGGAACAGGGATAGTAGTCAGGTTGAGGGAAAGATAACTGCAAAGATTTCAAACAAACTTTTCTCACTATGTCAGTATTGTGTGTAGAATTTTGTGGGTAAAAATTAACTGAATCCATTCTGAAACAAGGCTGTAACATAAAATGTGGATGAATACTTTCATTGGATGCACTGGATTTCCAAATGTTTGACACCTCTTCTAATGAATGTTTTCAGCTACTTTAAGTTGCACCCATTGCTGACACAGCTTGTATCGTCCCTGTAGAGAAGTACTGCCAATAGAATAGGACTCACAGGGGCAGATAAACATAAATGTATTGGCACTGTCCCAAATAACTCTTATACTAATAGTTAATAATGAGTTATATCCTTGGAGTAAATACTCCAAAATGTAGCAGAAAACCTTGCCTGGACAGTAAAGATAATCACTCTAACATATATATATATATATATATACACACACACACAGACACACACACACAAACAACTTTGGGTCATACTAGCAGAAAATTTACTGGACTATTAATTAACTACTAAACTATTTGGACAAATGTGTCATATTTACATTACAGAGTATATTCTTTTGTGTGTATTTCTCTCTTACCAAACCAGGTGATGTGTTTATTGTCCCAAGTGAGAGCCTTCTTGCTGTTGGGGTCCAGAAGTCCCCGACAAGGCATCCTCCAAAATGTGTTCACATGTGCACCCACATTAAAATCGGCCCTCCGCAGCAAACGCATCCCACCAAAACTCTCCTTAGCTATAAACAACAGCACAAATGTGTCACACATTCACAATAATCAACTAAACAACACCATAAGAAAATGGCTGTTTTTTGTTGAGCATTTCATTCACCATACCTTCAGGGAGGTACATGTAGACCAGCAAGTTTTTGTCTCGATCAGAAACTGGATTAAAACAGAAAACATTCTGGTGTTTTTTAAAGGATCGGTGGCTTTCATTATTTCATTATTAAAGACATAAATCAATATCATGGCACACAGCTGTTAAGAACATACCCAGAAAGCCAAGCTGGTTGTTGTCGACCATGAATTCTATGCTGTAAACCTCGAGAGGCTTCGCATCCTGCAGAGAAAAGCAAAGAGACAAGAGGTGTAAAGCCTGGCATACTGTATTCTACTGTTGGCAAAAGCACTGGCACAGCACCTGGTTAAGATCAGGTGGATAATCTTATCTGCAAAGGGTTGATGTGGCTGCGGGTTTTCATTCTAAACAACCACTTGTGACAACTGATCTCACTCATTTAATCAACTGGCCATTTTTCAAACAACTGAACCATTTTTGCTGGAATGAAGACCTGCAGCCACACCAGCCCTTTGTGGATAAGACTGGACCCCTGATTTAGATTTTTCATTCAGTGTTTTAAACCAGAATTATATTTATAATTGATCATCATCACTGAATGGAGGACTTAAGGATTAATTTAATTGATCAGACTTTGAAGGGTAGGAAGAATATTTATTATTTAGGCTTCTTCACTTTTACATCTCTGTCTTGTTCCTTACAATTCCACGACCTATACTTAACTTAAACGACAAAACCTGAAATCTAAACCCATTTTTATCTTGTTTGTTTCTCTGCTAATATTAAACAGAGTTGATTAGATCATATAATTTAAAAGGCTAAATTCTAAAGATTAAAGTTTCAATCTTTCATCCAAATGTAAGAACTTTTGCTCTTTCTGAAATATTTTCTAGCATCAGTGGGCAAAAAAAGCAATATTAACCATCCCTCATTCCACCACTCCACACTCACCTTACAAATATGTTTCAAAACATTAAGGTGCTATAAAAATACTTGGTTGATGGATGCCTTCTTAGAAGAACCACACTTGGTTCTATAAGAAATATGTTTGTACTAGAGAAGTGCAGATTATAGAATACTGAAGAACATTTTAAAAGTATAAATGATCCTTCACTTGATGCAAGGTTTCTGTACCACTTCAAATGTTCTTCACACACATGCTCCTCTTGAAGGAAAATGGTTATTTTTGGAACCTAAAATGGATCGTCTACCTCACTGTTCAAAGAATCACTATTTTTCCAATATATTTCTTTCTTATCCAATTCAATCTGACTTTAAGACAATAGTTCAGTCAAAAGTCAGTTTGATGGGGAGCGGAGTTGTTCAGTAATCTCCTAATGATGGCATATGTGGTGTCTGATTCACTGTTGTCTAATTTCCTAGATAAGAAAATAAGTCATGAATCCTCTTTATTTTTATTGTTATTTTTTACTGACTTTAACCCCTTTAGCCTTGTAAGTAGTGTAAAGGAAAACACACAAACAAACACGTCTTTGATGTCTGATGACATTTTTGACTGAACAGTAGCTTTACACTGGTTGTATGTTAAGGATGAGTTAGGCTGTAATACCCTGCTGACGAGTGACAGAGTCTTGCTCTCCTCCTGATAGCGCAGCAGGGAAATACTCTTCATCACGTCAGCTGCCAGGATAAAGTTCTTAATGCTGTACATCTGATGGATGTAGAGCTGAGTGTCTATGAAGGCCATGCCAGTCAGATCATTATCCTTCAGACTCCACAGGAATATCTGCACATAGATCAAATCACAGAACCATACCATCAGAGTGAGTTAGGTGTAGTACAACTGCCTGTATAAGTACAGTACATCGAGAAAGTGTGTTTAACCTTTTGCAAAAAAAAAAAAAAAAAACTGAACCTGAAATGTGATCAGATTATAATCTAATCCTTAACGACTTAATAATAGTCTTTTGGGCAAAACAGAAAAAGTATGTAAACCTCTAGAAGTCTTGAGTTCATTTACAGGAGTAATTGAAGTCTGTGATAACCAGTTGTGAGTTTAGCAACACAATGTTTTAAAAAATGTGATCTGTGTGTACCACACACCACCCCCTCAGAAAACCTTTCAGAACTCAGCAGGCTGGAACATCTTACAAAACCATTTTGGCCTCCACAAATCCACTACGCCAAATGATATTCAGATGGATAAGCCAGAACCCTCAGTACACATTATTACAAAATAGAACTTTTTGTTTTGCTATGCTTTACAAAAACTAAACACTGTATTCCAAAATATCAGCACTCTTTGTAAAAAGGAATGGGTCAAAATACCGTATTTTCCGGGCTATAAGATGCACTGGAATATAAGCCGCACCCACAAAGTTAAAAAAATACCTGGAAAATAACATATATAAGAAGAAAAAGCTGCACCTCATTATAAGCCGCATGGTTTAAATTCGTGGAAAAAAGCGGCTTATAGTCCGGAAAATACGGTACTTCCAATCTATTGTGCAGAATTGATCACTAGCTAATCATAATTAAAAATCAGTACTGCTTACAGGTGTCACACTACTTACTAACACACAGGATTATATTATTTCTCTGACAAAGACATGTCATTATGGACATTTTTGTGCTATAAATAAATGTACACATAACAATCGTTTTGCATCACCTGTTTAAATGGTTTCTCTTTAGTCCAAGGGGTTAAATTCATGCAGAAACACAATTTCACAATGTTATGTTTTGCTCTATACTGAAGACAGATCAAAAGGCAAACATAAAATGATAGATCAGAATTTTACCTTTTATTTTCTAATATCTTTATCTAGATGTTTAACAACTTTAAACATTACATGTTTTTTTTAGGTGAGCAAATGTTTAGGATCAGTTTTAAATTACATTACTGTAAACAACATGTAATATCTGGTTGCCTAGCCCTGTATTTCTGTCAAAGTCTGAGCTGAAACATCATTAGATCTTTTGATTTTGAACCCAAATATCTTCAGTATGGATGTTCTGTTCCAAATACATTAGAGTAGAATGTAGATATAAAAGACGGAATAAGTTACCTTCTGTCCAATGGCAGACACCAGGTAGCCACTACAGTGGCACAGAGCAGTAACGGGCCCTTTCTGCTCCTTCTCATACAACACTTTAAACTTGTTCTTGGTGAGTGGCTGCCCCGGCTCTGGGACCACCTCAATCACATCCAGAATCAGGATCTGATTAGAGCCAGGAGGGATAGAGCAGACTGTAACATACATAATACTCCAGCATGTGGTGTAACCCTGTGCTGTGTGATACTGTGATGTACAACAATGTGCTGTATATCACCGTAGTGAAGAACCCTGTGCGGTGTAATACTGTGAGTCAACAGTGTAGTCTGGAATGTTGAAATGTGAAACACTGCTATGTAATGCTGAACTGTTGTAATATTGTAACACTAGTATATAAAGCTATGGTGTGTAATGTTGTAGCCTGTGATGCTGTGTTGTGCAACACTGTGCTGAATAATGTGATCATGTCTGGTACATGCTTTCATTGTACTCTAAAACAGCTTGTACTACTAGTGTTAAACTTTGCGAAACTGATGACGTACTCTGCCCCTGCAGGTGACCTCCTCTCCCTGCATTAAACAGGTTCCCACTGCCACATAGCCCTTCAGACCTGACACAGTCTCTTGACTCTTCAGAGCCACTGTCTTCATACAGGTCACATGCTCCCACTCCTCCAGATCAATTCTGAGGAAAGAAGTATTAACTGGATGACTCTGAGGCATAACATGTACATATACATTTACACAAATATAGCATCAAAACATTCTTACCGTGTGTTAGGAATGGCCTCCCAGCTGACTGGAGAGATGAGCTGAATGGAGAATTTCTCCTGCTGAGGGTAAATATAGCGCTCATCTGTGGGGGGGAAAAAAACACACACACAGCTTAATACAACACTTACCTATAGAACCACATACAGAACACAGATAATGTAGCAATGATCAGAGAAAACATCCATGCAGAGCATGATGTCAATACTGTTGCACAAGCAAGTCAAGGTACTCATTCATTTCTGCCATTAGTATTTATTTGTACGACTTACCCCTCTCTATCACCTCAAACTCCTTCTCCTCTCCAGTCATCCTAGGGATCCGTGTGCAAGGCTCCTTAATGCTGCTGCACACAGCATACACCTACAACACACAAACAGTAATTCAGTAATTCACGTGTGTTTGTACTATATACTGTATGTGCACAAAATATTAAGTACCGTATTTTCTGGACTATAAGACGCTATTTCTTTCCCACGCTTTAAACCATGCGGCTTATAATGAGGTGCAGCTTTTATTTTCCAGGATTCTTTTTTTTTTAACTTTGCGGGTGTGGCTTATATTCCAGTGTGGCTTATAGTCCGGAAAATACGGTAGATACACTATATGCATCTTAGATATAACAACTAAACAAGTACTATACTCAACCCTCAAAAATCCTTAATGTCTAAGATGAAGATATACACTGCAAGTGCAGATACAGATGTTAAAATCACCTTCGACTCCACATGGTAGGCCACATAGTGGACTGAACATCTTAATGGAATCTTTCGGACTGGCCAAGGGGCATCATAAGAGAGGTAAGTAGGTAACACACTTATCCTCAATTCACCCTGTTGAAGAAAACACACACACACACACACACACACACACACACACACACACACAGTAAATTTAAATAGACTATACAGTCATCTTGATTATTATTCTTTCATAGTACAGAAACAGGCCAGGAAAATATCTGCCTGGTTTGTCCTGCTCTCCCATTAATGTTCTTCTTTAAGCAGAGGAAGCCTTTGGGGTGTCTAAACCCATTTGTTAAGTAGAGAAACCATTTGCAGAGTCTGAAGCTGTTTGCAATGTAGATGAAGCCTTTGGGGCTTCTTTATTCTTCTATTCTTTTATAATATTTTGTTGATACTTTGATATAAATGGGTGACACTGTAATAATTGCAATTTCCCTAAGAGACTAATAAAGTATTTCTGATTCTGATATACCCATACCTGCTTGTTTCAATAGAGGAAGCATTTGAGACATACAGGCCTGTATACTTTAAATAGAATAAGCCTTTGAGGCACCTATACATGGTTGACATAGGAAGCATTTGAGGTGTGTACACCTGACTGTTAAAGTAGAGGACAGTTTTGTGGTGTCTATAACTGGTTGTCAGAGAAAACAATTTATACAGGTTCATAAACAGAAACTAAGCCCCTGAGGTGGCCATACCTGTTTATTAAATTAGAAGAAGCCACTAAGGTGTCGATACCCCTTGATAAAATAAGGGCACCTATACCTGTAATGTATACCTGTAATGTCTGGGGCTTCTGAGCATATTTAGTAGAACAAGCTGTTGGGGTGACCATACCTGTTTATTAAAATAGAGGAAACCTTTGGGGCAATTGACATTGTGGAATGGAGAGAAGGACTCAATGGGCCCGTCTATAGTCATGGGGTGAAGTCGCATTGCCCCACGAGATGTCACAAACATCCAGTGAGGAGAAGGACCACAAATGAACACCTGAACAACAAATTTAACATAAACCATCACTAATGCTGTATAACAAGCATTTTTCACATTATATTCAGTGCAGTATAAGAAAAATATTTGAAATAAGAAAGCACAAAGTTAATAATCAATACTTAATTGTAACGAATGTGTAATAAAACATGTTACTGGAAACAATATGTATATAAACAATCCTAATAAAAATACACCAGACACTATGAATTTACGGGACAGAAATTCTTGTATCTTACTCCAGAATATCCAGAGATGTCTTGAAAGTATCTGAACCTCGCCACACGACCTTTGGCCCCTATACTTTCATCCCCTGTACCCTCCGATTTCTTGTCCTTTCTTAGTTTTGATTTCTTCTCCCTGAAGTTGATGTTGTGTGGCATCTGAGAAACGCAAGAACATGATCACTCCTCTGAAACACTTGTTTTGGAAGAGCAAGCTTTACTGCATTTCTAAGACACTTCTCTCACCTTCTTGAAGCGAACTTTGAGATTGCTTTGGGCCTGCTGTTGGTCATACGGAAATGCCTCATAGATGAGAAGCTCCTGTTCAACATGGACCTGGAAGCAACAGAAACAGAAATGGAATAATAGAGAGTAAGTAAAGACTGAAGTGTTTCTATTTAGAACAGAGCTGCCTGGAAGCACATGAAGGATAATAATGTTTACACTACAGACTGTACCAACTAGCTTACACAAGCTTACACGAACCCAGATTAGCCTTTAATCTTTGTTTTTGTTTTTTTTGTGCTTTTTTCATGTTGTACTAATGAGGTCCAAACCAGTGTGCACCCCATATTTTGAACAATAAAAACACACAAATCTAAACATAAACATATAATCAGTAAGCAAGATAAATACTCACCAGCAAATATGGACGACAGTGGTTATAGCCCAGTGACACAAGGACAACCTCTTTAACCAACGGTATTTCTCCTTGTCGTGTCACTTCCTCCTTTTTCATCTCACCCTGAGCAGCAGACTGGCCTGCTGAGCTGTCAACCAGCACTCGCTGTCCAACAGGGAAATTTTTCACCAGGAACACCAAACGCCAATCTGGGAGCTGATAGATCTACGGAATTGTAATGGAGAAATAAGGATATTTTCCTTTACAACATGAACAAATGACTAAATGTTGACAAGAATAATAAATGTTAATTTACAAAAAGAATAAATTTGCATTTTCATTTTAACTTCAGGAAATGGCCTGAAGAAAATCAGAGCATTCCTTTATTACCTGATAATAATAATAATAATAATCAATTCTAACATAAATAAGTGTGTTCTGACCTCCATGACACCATTTTCCCGGACTATCATGCACCAGTGTGTGGGCTCCTGTTTGCCCTGACCTCCTGGTCGCTCAGTATGTACTGAGGAGGATGCTGAAGGCCCTCCCCGAGTGGTTTCATCCTTGTTAGGGCTGGTCAGAGGGTTTGAATCTCCATACAGCATTTCCTCTTCATCGTCCACCGTATTACTGAGCACAGAGGCAGCAAGGTAAAATGAGGGATAACAGGGACTAGGTGAAAAACTAATTTACATGAACCCTAAAAATTGTTCTGTAGATAATTTTAGACAGACACATTTGGAGTAGCTAAAGTAAAGATTTTGAACTAATACTTTTGAGTATTGTTAGCCAAATGTGTCACAGCTTACAGCAGAAAGTGCTTAAGCTATTACCTGATGTCCTGGATAACCGTCTCTGTCTCTGAATGGCTCCTGGCCACAGTTTCCTCTCTGACCAAGAAATTCACTTTGTTTTCAGTGGTAAACATCCCACTCACATCACGATACGCACACAACGTGATCACACGCGATTGCTGTGAAATGTAGAAAGTACCATTAAATAAACAAAAAATATCTAATCCAGCACACCTTTCATGTAGTACTGTTTTGGGACCTTAAGGAGTGGAATCACGTCAACCTAGCAGTGACAAACCACAATCTACATTATCAGTGTCACAGCTATACTGAAAATGGTCCAACACTCAAATAATATTTGGCAAAACTGGGGATGGCAAAAAAAACAACAACAAATGGACATAATCTGTAACTTAACCTACTAGGTGCACCTATATGGTAAGTGTCTTAGACAAAATGTGCAACAACAAGGATGCACAAGGCAGGTGTATGTAAAAAAGGATCATTTCAGTGTGTTAAACAAACATGCAAACAGACAGACCGTGTGGAGCTGTGGTTTCTGCAAAGCTAGTCTGTGACTCTTCCCCATGTAGGTATCACTCTTCAGAACAAACATGGTAACCACTCCTTCAGTCGTGATGATGACCACATAGGGGTCAGCCACAGAGCATTGAACTATGGGAGAGCCCAGGTCTACTGGGATGAAGTGGACTTGGGTCACTGCAGTGAACAGAAATAGAGAAAAACAATAAAATACAGATGATCGGTGTGTTGCTAATGCACATATAACACGAAGAGATCATATGTTGACACTACTAATAAATAAGAACTGTGTCACACACAGGGATTTGACATTTACCTTCCATGGAGTAACACACAGACTCACACACACACACACACACACACACACACACACACACACACACACACACACATATATATATATATTAGGGGGACAGTGAACACATGTAACCAGAGCACTGAGAAGCTACAGAAGTTGGTGCGTTGCTAAAGTTCTGCTCTGCTGGATCAGGGTCCTGAACCAGCAACTTTCTACTAACCTTCCACTTAAGCACTGTTTTTCTGTCAATTAAAAATCTCCATTAAGAACGGCATACATTTGACATTTGAGTTTGTGGGAAAATGTTTTTGTCCCAGTGATGGAAGGAAGAAAAATATAAAGTTTGAATGGAACTATGATTTTAACACAAGGTAAAGGTCAAATGTAAATGTGTGGTACACTGGATTGCTCCTTACCCCCCTCCAGCAATCTGATGCCCATCGGTGACACCTGGATGATGTATTTGTTTTCTCCAATGTTGCCGGCATAAACAGTGGGTCCCTGAGTGGCAAACCCACTTGTGTCCAGCTCCATTATCTCCTGCCCTGTCTGCAGGATCTAAACACACAGTCACCTCAGCTCAGTTAACTTGTTACATTTTTTTATTTCTGAATTTATTTTTAGAATTTCCTCACTGGCAATTGTTATTGAACAGTTCATTTCATTAAAATTATTGTTATTATTATTATATTTTTAAATTAAAAAAGGGAGTTATAAAGGGAGGAAGGAATGTATACAAATAGGCAGAGTCTATTGTCTTTTTACATGTTTAATATTTACAGATACTGCCTGTGCAATAAACCAAAACGAAAAGTCCACATTTTGTGTGCTTTTTATAAGAGCAAAATGTTTCATTAGTAAAAACTGGATTTAACTAGCTCGAAATACATTTTGTTGTTGTAACATCGTAACAATTTCTGCGGGTTTTTGAAAATTAGAATCTGGCAGTTGCTCTTTACACATTGTTTCAGAATCCCAAGATGGATTGTCAAATAAAAATGACCCAAAATGACTTGCCCTGTTACTTCTTCTGTAAACGTTCCAGAGATAATAGATTTTTGTGAGAGCTATTAAATACAATAAACAATTTGGTAAGGATAGTATAGATCATATACTAGCACAAATAGCCACATTCAGAAGGAAGTGTCTCATTGCAATGCTATTTAAAAGGAAGATAAACATTACCAGGGACAATAAATTATTAAAATTAAAATTTATATGGGCAATGTTTATTGAGCTACACATACAGAAGTAGTGTCTCATGTCTCTTGTCTTATGGCATCAGGTATAATGCAACATGCCAGACATCTCAGCATGGGGTTTCTTTTTTTGGCATGAGTGATGTTTTTATAGCATGTCCAGTAGCATCCCACACATTTTCAACCAGGGATAGGTTTGGTGATGCAACTGGCCCTGACACTGTCTCTGTGTTTTCAAGGTGAGCTCTTCAGACGATAGCAGTATGGACAAGAATTGAAATAGCATTCAGGAAAGGTAGGACCACTGGTTGTAGGACCTCATTATCTAAACACTGGGCTGTCAAATTGCCTGTAACAAAGACCAAATGTGATCTAACATCAAATTAAATTGCACCCCACACCATGACACCAGGCCTTCCGGGCATGTGAGGCAGGACAACAAACTGTGGCACTGACCACAGTGCCTCCATGCACAGATTTGTTGGTTGTCTCCTACAAGATAAAAGCAGGATTCATCATTGAAGAATATGAAGGTCCGCTGCCATCCCGAATGACTGTTACAGTCTGGCACGGCACCACTGCAGCTGTGCATTGCAATCATTTGATTCCTTCTGGGTGCGGCTATTTTTCTGATGACGAGTGCGCATAATACACTCTGACAGTATATAAATAATAAACCTGTGCATACCATTGTAGAGTCCTCTCTACTCAGAATAAGAAAGCCATGTTTGTTTTTCTCATCCTCCACTGTGAGCTCCTGTTTCTCCTCCTCCACAGTCTCACTCTCATCTTCTGCTGGAGGTTTCTGGGTAAACAAGCAGCAGTCATACAACATTTGTACCTTCATTACAGACACTACTGTAGACAATTACTCTGATTTGTTTTATAAAACACTATAACAACCACCAGTTCTTAAAAATCAGTAATATGCTTGATAGGAAATCAATCTGACACTGATATGCATTTGGGACATACAGGAAATGACAATCCCTGAAAATAAACCGTAAATGAGCTTTAACTGTAAATGTTTTTATAGAACAGGAACACAGTGAATTTTGACTGTTCAGAAATGAAAACCTACATAGATAAATACAAACACAAGAATCATGTAACTGAAAACATATTAGTCACCACTGTTATTTTATATTTGATTCTAATATTCATGGAGATAACATTATGAACTTGTATAATACTTTGTTCTAAATTGAGTTCAAACTGGAGCAGAATTACTTAAATAGTAAATAGAATAAATTTGTCAAATATTTAATCTCTGATTTTAATGTCTCTCCTGTCTGTGTTAATCGTTTTACAAATGTGCTGATGATTTACCTTCTCTGTCTTCTCTTCACTGGATATGACTGTCCACATATCATGACACCCAGGCAGCTCAAAGGTAGTGACCACCTGCGGTCTGATGCTCCTCTGAAGAGAGAGAATAACATAGGCAATGTCATGAACTTAAGAACATAAATAAAACATAAAATCTGTTAAGAACGTTTACATATTACAAAATACAGAAAACAATCATATTAGCAAAAGTATTGTGGCACCTACAGGTGTTTTGGGACATTCCTTTCTAAATCCACAGGCATTAATATGGAGTTGATCCCCTTTTGCGGTTAGGTGTGTCCATGCCCATTCACCATAAGAGCAGTAACTGCTTCCACTGCTCCAGAGTCCAGTGGCATTGTGTTTAACCCACTCCAGCAAACACTTGGCATTGTGCTCTGTCATGTAATGCCCGCATGTAGCTGCTGGGCCATGAATACTCGTGATATGTTTGTAAAGGCAGATAGCATGGCGAGGTGTTTAGTTTTAGAATCCTGTGGCAATATGATTAAATTAAATGCCGGAATTCGGTAATAGGTGTGTACCAATTATTTTGTCAATACATTGTACATATAAGAGTAAAAATAACACAGATGAGCTAAACCATTATGGCCACTCAAAGCTGAAATGAATGACACAGATCCTCTGCTAACGGCAATGCATGTAAAAATCTGGGATATGTATTAGATCATAGTTGAAAAGTCTGCTCTAATAGTCAACATGTGGATGTTGGTAAAAAGGGCTTGATGAAGACCCAAATAACTTTGACAAGCGCCAGATCATTGTGGCCAGAAAACTAGGTCAGAGCTTCTTCCAAACTTCAAGATTTGTGTGGAACCCTAGAGACAGGGTTTTGAGCAACAGAGGCGTGTGATGGTGACAACGGCTATCTATTCTAGGTGAAAATGACAGCAGGGCTATGCTTAAGTGTAGCCAAGGCACGGACACTGGCTGATCAGACATCAAAATGAAGGAAGAATGTCGCTTGGTCTAATGAGTCCTATATTTTTTTCCCAATCACATGGACGTGTGCTCCGTTAACATGTGAGTGGTGGTGGAACAATTCCAGACCACTGCGACCTCATCTCACACTCAAGTGATCTCCTGTAATGTCTTGGAGCTGAAATCACATTCAGATGTCTACAGACATGTTATGGCTGCACCAACAGAATTATCAGGTCATAATATTTTGGCACTCTGATGTACATATACATACAGACACAGTATTTAACCATTCTGTCTCTCGGGTGTTTTAAAGGCTTCTCCGAGTGTCTCTGAGGCAGCCCTGGTAAACCCAGAATTCACTCTGGCACTGGCACTCACCCTGAGGCAGACGGGCCTTACCGCCACAGGGCTGTGCTCTGTGCACTGACACATACTTACAATGCAAAAACATACTGTATATCCCATCCTGGAGTATGTATAGAGCTGATGAAACCTTACCTGAAGAACTGACAGGGCACCATTTTTGCCAAAACCAGAGCACACCACTACCTCCAGATCGGGCTCAGGGTTACTCTGGAACTGAGGGAGAAGGAGGAGCTTCTTTTACTTTAGGTTTACTGTATGTTTTGTATACATACAAAGTTGTGTTTACACTTAGCATGCAGCACAATTTGTGACAGAATCAGAGGGAAAACTCAGTTAACAAAGTATAAACTGAATTCAATAAATCAGGCTTTCTAATATCCATACTTCTTGTTGTGAATTAACAGTGCTGAGTATGACTAACCAATGATCATTTAACACAGCTGATTCCATTCAGCAGCAAATTCCCAAGTCCTTCATTATCTAAACCCTGTGTATTAAAGAAGCAAAACCACAAATGCTGTAGCAGTCCAACACCCTTCTTTTAGTCCATACCTCTTCTGAAAGGAAGGCTGGCTCTCCCATAGAGGCATTCATACATGGTCCAATGTTCAGAATACTGTCACAAACCTGTAACATGCAGATGAACACAGACTTTTATAGAATCTCAAAATGCTTTGTGGTGCACAATGTATTTGTCTAAATACTACAGGGTTGATGACGCCCGGTATAATACACAGTATAAACATACGGGAGAGTGTTATCAGTTGGAGTGGGCAGAGCTAACTGTTAATTAAAAGGTATCACGAGTGTACAATCATACCTCGAAAGAGTAGGTGGCCAGCTGAGTGCCTGATTGAGCTTCACTCCCATACACCTCAATCTCATCCAGTTCATCTGGCAGGGAAACCTTTCCAGCTACACACACACACACACACACACACACACACACACACACACACACAACCATGTTAACTTAACTCTGTGTGTGCAAACAGTCAGTGATGAAAGTTGCAAGATTTAATTTTTAATGATGGTCACCACTGCTAAACAGCACGCCAAGACAACAAGTGGCTAGCAGCTACAATTCCGATGGGCCAAAACATTATAACCACTCAGAGGTGAAGTGAATAATGCCAAGGTTATTGTAGTCAATGTGTTGGATGTAGAAGAAATGGTGTGAAGACCTGAGCTACTTTGATAAGGGTCAAATTCTTATGGTCTGAAGCAGTTAACTTTGAAATGTGCTAGAACAAATCTGACCCACTGTGACTATTCTTCAACAAACAGAACTTAAAGTAGAATTATGCAAGAGCTAGCATTTCTTGCTCATGGACTGCTACACTAAAGTGTAATTTGAGACACCCTTAAAAGACATGCATTTTGCTTTTCTGGACAAGCTGAGAGAATTGGTACAGAAAGTGACAAAAACAGATGGATTCATATCATAGTGTAATATTAAAGGATTTTACACAAATACACAGTGTTATGCAGTTCTCGCATGCATTTGATAAAGCCTGCTTTATCAAAGTTCCATAGTGCAGTTTGGGCATAACGAGCCAACCCCAAAAATAAATAAATAAAATAAATTTAGACGTCTTGTTGAGGGAACGAGCAGCATACCTCACCAGTTGTCACACTGAAATTCTGCCTTGTGTAATGTTTGTGTATTAATACAGTCTATATTGTCCAACTGTTGGTTTATAATGCGTATGTTATAATGCGTATGTCAAATGTTGTTTGATTGACCATAATATCAGTGAACTGGCTGTATTTTTTACAGACAGTGCAAGCAATGGAGTTTTATGTGTTGTTCATGTAATATCTTTCCTAATACAAGTAGACAAACATTTCTGCATTGAAAACAAACACTCTACTCCTACCAGCCCAATTAGTGGAGTCCACTCGCTTCTTTTTATTTGGTGGCTCCTCCTGTAAAACATAAGTGATGAGAGAAAAAGTGAATATTAACCAGGCAGTTATTTGTAACAAGAAAAAAAAACAAATGTAAAAATACACAGAACATCCCAACCCAATGACACTAACTTGTTTTTCCTTGTCTTTCTCTTTCTCTTTCTCTTTATCCTTGTCTTTACCCTCCTCCAATGGTGTCTCCTGCAGTTTCTCTGTGTATTTGAGCAGCAGTGAGTTACCCAGCCTGGATCCCAGAAACATATAACCTGGTTCCATGGTAACCATCTGAACAGGGATAGTGCACAAATGTTAGTTGCAACTAATAGAAATGTGTCACCCTGAGCGAGACAGATCAGCGCTGCTCCCCCAGCAGACATCTGGGCTTAGTGTCACTTACACAGGTTGTCAGGACACTCGCAGCAGCTTTGTCGAAGTGAAATGCTCGCACACTTCTCATTCCATCCGTTATGAGGGTCAGCACATAACTATAAACATGAAGAAGAGCAAAAACAGTCGCTACCACACAGATTCAAACCACTTACACAAATCACATGGGGGTAATACACAAAGGGGTCTGAGGATGGACCCGTGGTGAGAGACTACAAGGAAAGTCTATTTGGATTCAATACTTGCTCTATGCTTTTCCCCAGTTAAATAGTAATAAAACGAAAAAACAATATTTGACAAAAATGTGTCAGCTTTCCATTACTAATATCTGATATTACTTTATTTTACATATTAATAGGTTACATATTAATTCCATTCATATTTGAGTATTTCAAGATGTCTTATGTACTCTGAGTTACCCTGCGAGTTCTTCTTTTGGGCAAAAATCTGCAGTTACACCAGGAAACACTAAATGTAGTTGGCACAATTTACAAGACAGACTCCCAACGTTTTCATATGATTAATTAATAATAATAAACAATCTATATGAAGCTTTTCTAACAACCATCTTGCTCTGGTCGGTCTGCATGATGCCATCAGGTAGCCTTCACTAGTTTAGACTGGCCACCCAGTAGCGTACATTTCATTCTTTGCCACTTAAATGAAAAGCAGTTCTCTCATTGGCTCACTGCACTGAAATGAGAGAATCCTTCTCCATGTTAGGGTTTGTAGTTTGTACACAAAGACTATGTAGAGTAGATGGTTTTTGAATCAGATGAGCTGGTCGTTCACCACCAATTTGGCCCGGCCTGGACTAGTACAAGAGAAGTAGCAGTGAGCCGCAGTCTGATCTAGCTGAACAGATAGAGGTACGCACACAAAACACTAGAACCCAACACCCAGCCATAGCATTCACTTTAGATGCAGAAAAGGCGTTTGACGGGGTAGGGTGCCCCTTTCTCTTTACCTCCCGTAATCGTTTTGTCTTTGGCCCCCATTTCACCAACTGGATTAAAATTTTATATAACTCACCATCAGCATCTGTAATCACTAATGGATTAATATCCAAACCTTTCACCCTAAACAGGGGTACCAGACAAGGATGCCCATTATCACCACTTTTTGCACTTTTTATTGAACCTCTCACTTCAGCCATTAAACAAATAACATCTCAGGAATTCAAACGAACTCGCATTGCCACAAAATCAGCTTATAAGCAGATGACATTTTACTATGTATATCTAACAGCTCCCTCCACCTCCCTTCCACCAGTCCATAGTCTCATCAATAGTTTTGGCAAGGTTTCTGGCTACTCCATGATTGGACCAAATCTGAGATTATGCCTCTTACTTACATTGACTGGCATGCTGAGGTTGGGGACTTACCCTATAAACGTACCATTCAATCCAACAAATACCTCAGATTCCATAACTCAACAAAATCAAAGGACTTCAAATTCAAATTAAATTTTTACGCCGCTACTACAAATTATCAAAGAGGATCTCCAAACCATATGGTGGACTGGATGCTGCAAATTATTATCATTACTTTCGACCTTCTGAATCAGACATACAACCTACCACCCAAAATGCCAATTTCAATACCTGGAGCTTAAAGAGATTATTATTAATAGGTCATTGATTTTTCCAAGAATTAACCTTCCCTTTTGCTGCTGAAAATAATTTTACTCAAACCCAAGAAACTACTCTCCCAAATCTATAAACTTTCCTCACATCATGACAGCACCATTTCACTACCAATAGACAGCTGGACATCAGACCTTGAGACTCAAAAAACTGGAAAACTGGCAAATAATTTGTAATAACACAATCACAATTTCACCCAATTCTAACATACAGTTAATTTAATACTAAATATTATATCGAACACATGTCACTACACATAAAATTTGGAAAGACTTACATTCACCATAAAAGATCATATCAATCACTACAACATCTGGTCCCCATTCTTAAAATATATGCAGAGCTGATCCCTCCATTTATCTGCAGAAAATGTGTAAAAATAAAGTGTTTCATGTCCACTTAAACTATTTATACTGTGATTGCAACTCACATTTCTCCTCCTTTAAGAGAAATAACCATTTTGTCTGAGGAGATGAAGGCAGCCTGAGAGCAGTCCAGGGACAGCTTCACCTCCTCCTGAACACCTGAGAAGAGTCACACAGAAGGAATCATTTTCATTTACATCGTACTTTCTAAATTGAAAGTATGAGAATGAGACACTTACGGAGAGGGAACGCTGTAGTTCCATTGGTCTGACTGTTAAGCGACACCCCAAAAGGCGGGACGCTCTGGTTCAGGTACAGCAAAGAGTTTACCGCAAACACCACCACACCACCTGCAATACCAAAAAAATGGCTTTAGGGGTCTTCTGATATTATATTCATATTTCTGTTTCTCTGCTCACATCTGATTCGGCTCATCAGTTCATGAGCAAACTTATGAGACAGCATATAAACTATTAAAGCAGTAGTGTTTCGGAGACCATATTTCAGTCCATGCTCATAGATAACAGAGAGTCATACATTCGACATTACTGGAGAACTGAACACAGTTTGAGGAGGGTATGTGGTGAATTAAACATACAATTTATTTATTCTTACATGATCCTTACATTTCCATATATTTCACACATTGTTTCCCATTCCTATTTCTATATGATTGTGTGACTGGAAGTTGTATCATGTATTTGACAAAACTTTTGGTGGTGTTAAAGCTTCCATTACTAACTAGCTTCATTAGAGCGCCAGTGTAAATGTAAAGCATGCCATGGCTTTTTACCAAAGTAGTCCTTTAAGAAATGAATCTAAAGTATAAACTGTAGGATTGCATATTACTCTGCAGGAATTAGACCAATATTGGTGGTTACTGGATGAATTCTCACCTATTGGCTTGGGAACAGCCATGACCTGAGTGCAGTCAAAGGGAAGATTACTGAGAGACCAAATGACAGGATGAACCTTCTGCATGATGTTTAAAGAGATGGCAACAATGCTACATGTATCCTGACGAACCGCCACTCGCCTGTAATGAAACCATGAGACAACACAAACTTACAGGTTGCATACTCAACATTTCTTGCATTTAAGCTCTCTAGACCTTAGATGACCGGCTGATTTTGTTATTGTGTCTTTAATTCTGCTATATATGCAATTGTTCTGAATAGCTGCTCTGTAATTCAGCCCAAGGTGAAACCAGTGTGAATAGGTAGAGGTATGGGTAGCTAATTTTGTATTTTAGATTCAACAACTAACTTCAACTATATTTATATATCAACACAAAGCCTTCTTCAAAAATATTGGCTGTTCATATGCCCTGATAAGAGCATATCATCAGAGCATGACAGTGGCTACCATAGCAGCAGAGCAAGGGTGTGAAAGTGCTGGAATAAAACATTAATTCTGATGAATAGTTGAAAAGACATACCCTGGCCATGTTTGGTTTGGCTCATACAGAATAAGTAGAGTGGGTTCATAGTAACCATGGAGGAACTTCATATCAATTATGTTCAGGAGTTTCTCATCCAGCTCACGCACATCAATGATGTAGCTGGGAAGAAAACTGGACTTCTGCCTGCAGGAGGAGAAATGTTGTAAATTGACAAATAATAAGTAAGGATCCAACAGAAAACCTTAAAAATACATATTTACATATTTTGCAGTTTCAAATAAGATCAACAAACAAAGTAAGTAGGAGTAGAAGCTCTTTCTCTTGCTCAATAAGTTTGCTTGGTGTTCTCATCTCATCTTGACCTCTGCAGTTCCTGTATCCTGCCACTTCTTAAAAGCATATTGCACTGCAGGAACCACAAGCTTCAACAGACTTTTAACTGCTTGGTGAACATTTTTTGGATATTAATTACTTTAGTTTCCAGATCTTTAGACAGGTGTGTAGAAGAGTCCACAGTCGTTGACCGTACGGTTTCAAGAGAATGAACATACTTTATAAACTGAATTCAAATGACTGTTCCTAATTACAATAATTAGTTCCATGCCACAGGCTTTATTTGTTAATCAATGTCGAAAAACTTGATTCTGAGCCTTTGGAATGCTTGGGGTGTCCAAATGTTTGAGACATTACACAGATAATTTAGACTTTTCATATTATGAAACACAGAATAGCTGTGCATTAGGATTTGCTGAAAATAATAACAACTAAATACAGCTTGAGAGGCTGTGTTTACCATTTCTCAACATAAAGAAAAATGAAAAAATGTGCCCAAACTCGTATGAACAAAAGTATCATAAATAATATTTGGGCCAGACTGTGTGCTCAGCCCTACTAATAAGTGAATTCAGCTACATCAAGGTGTATCGATTGCTGAGAGAGACATTCACCCACAGTAAAACCTTCAATAAACAAGAACTTCTGGATTGGCCATAAACAAGTTCAAAGCCACCTCACCCAACAGAGTAAGGGGATTAGTGGGATATAAAGCTCCCCAGAACAGGGCTGTAAAGTAGTGAGCTGCATTCTATGGAATGGCTAGGGCTTCATCCAATATCTTTGAGATGGTCTGAAGTGGCTAACGTAATCGTCCAACATCACTGCATTTCCTGACCTCATTAATGATCCTGTGAGACTGAATGCAATCAAACCCTTACAGCAGTGTTCAACACATAGTGGCTTTGCAGAAATCAAACACTCTTAATTCATCTCTACATTAATTCTCTTTGGACATACAGTGTACCACCACATCTTCACTGACCTAATTAACACTTTAAAGCTTTAAAAAAGTCTATACCCTTCTCCCACAATTCCTTCCTGCTCATCAGTCAGCGTGTCCTTTCTGAAGGGCAGAACCACAAGCTGTGTGCCATACACCAACATTACAGCACAGCGGTTCTCTGGGTCCACTCGCACGATGGGGATATGCACATTCTGAACGAAACCATCCTGTTAAAAAAGAATTTAGATTTAACATCACTGCTGAAATTTGAGAAGACGAATTGTAGCAAATGTGCTTTTAAAAATAAAATATACCCTCAGCTCAGGCTCCTCAAAGAAGTGCAGTGAGAGAGACTTGAGGTCGTGGGTTCCTGGGTCGTACTCCACCACAGAGAGCTTTCAAAAGAAAACAAACTGAGTACCTTATGAACTTAATTAAAAAATAAAATGAATGAACAATTTTTCATTCAAAGTCTTCTTTGATAACACTGCAATTCCCTTTACCAACAGGTGGGTGTGCCTTAAAACAAAAATGAGTATGATGTACTGAAAATGGGATTATTTGGTAAATGCAACAGACTACAGATTGATAGCATGCATAAATTTGCAGATATGAATATATTAATATATAATTTAGAAAACTAGTGCTGGCAAAGCAATCAAAATATTTTGAAGTTGTTTTTGAATGACTACATTTTTTGGTTCTTCTGTAAAAAAATTCTTTACTATAAAATAACAGAACAATCATAAGCAAGTAAAAAAAATAAAAAAAACAGCTTTTTAAATTTTGTAAAAAAATTGGTCAGTACACAGTCCCTACTTCCACAACCCTGATGATTACGTGCTTCGTTAAAGTATAACTATTTCTGGTTTATTGGATTTAGATCAGCATGTAAAGATAAAAGTATAACCGTGGATACTCATGAACTGTTTTTTAAATGCATCCCTATAAAGCATCATATTTGAGTGTTTCTCCAATGCTGTTTACACGTGATTTAACATTTCATTTACATTACAACAAATTCAATCTTACCTTGGCATCTTTGAAGCTAAGGAGCAAAGCGTCTCTGTTGTTTCCTACAAGCTGGACACTGGCCATAGACATCACGTTACCAAACAGGGAGAAGGATGCCACCTGCTCCAGTTTCTCCTTGCGGCTTTTCCCATCTGAAGTTTTTTCTGATTTTGTAGAACTCTGAAACAAGTAGTAAACACAACACCTTCACATACGATGTTGACCTAGGTGTAAAGCTCAACTACAGTGCACAGTCACATACAGATTACCCTGATTAGGGTATGTCACAGGCATCAGGTTACTCTATGTCTAGAAGAATCTGGACAACAAGACTTTTACTGCCACACAGACATTCAATTGTGCACACCCAGCTTGTATAATCTCCGTAGAAAAGCACTCATCAATAGGACTAGACTAGATGACTATAAGCATGGGATACAGGGACATAAAGCACCCTATCTATGATGTGATGAACCCCCCTACCAATATCTCTGAAATGAGGCGGAGAGGCAGAAATAATCATTCAACACCAGCACCTGCCCTCTCTAATAATGATTAGTGTGGTTGAACACAATCAAATCCTCCTACAGCAATACTAAACCATCTAGTGCCAAACCTTCCCACAAGAGGATAGGCAATTACCGCAGTAACTGGGATCACACTACCAACGAATACATCTGAATGATCTGGTGTCTAAATAACCTCTGGACATACGCAGTAGACAAACTCACCTCAAAATCATGAATGATCCTGTAAACATAAAGCTGAGATGTTCCAGCCACCACCAGGTTCTTCTCTTCACTCGATATGAAATTGCAGTAGACGGAGAACTCCAGGCCAGTGGGCTGGTGGGCCTGCCGGTACACAGCGTACATCCTGCAGCCACCAGCTCAGCACCTGAGGAACAGCCCAGACATGGGTTTAAAAAATGAAACGTACCCAACTACAGATCAGAAACACTCAGCCCTGTGTGTGGACGAAAGGGAAGTAGGCTTGAATATTATGGCCCTACTGAGAGAACAGCTTTTGCTGGTAGCTGGGTTTCAGATGGTCTAAGCTCGTAAAGGTGGATGAAAACTGGTCATCTAAAAGTAAACATTCTCCATACTAGTAAGCCAGCTAGTAAACTGGCTTTTGACCAGCATAGTGTAAGTTGCTTTTGATTTTGGTCATTTGAACATGCTGGTGAAGGTATGACCAACACAAGGGTGATTTTCAAAGCAACATAAACTGTGCTTGTCAAGAGCTGGATCCCCAGCTGGCTTACCAGTATGGGGTATGTTTTCTTTCTGGTGACCAGCTTTCAACCACCTTTACGAGTTTTGACCATCTGAAACCAGCTACCAGCATCCAGCTGCTCTTGTGATGGGGGTTTCAGCATGGGGCTGAAAGCTGCAAGCTTCAGAGGTGAATTATCATTTCCAGACATTACATTACAACCACTGCCCCATTTAAGGTGGAGCCAAAAAACATCGAATAAAAGGTCCACTTCCCAACACTTAGACCTGCCACACATGCTGTTACAGAACGTGTGTGAGTGTGGAACTTTTATTTCATTAAAACACAAATGGAGGTACTTTGTGTTCACTTCTAGTTCAGTTCCCACGCGTTTCTGGCTCCTTAAATTAGCCTGTTAGCCACCGAACCCCCTTTTATTGGTTTCACACACACAGAACTCACACTCCACTCTGTTAACACTAACTCCTAACAAATTGCACCTCAACTCCTCTCTGTTTCCTCCCTCTGATAGCAGCTCACTGTTATAAGAGAAATTACCAGCAGAAGAGAAGCAGCTAACAGGCTAACAACAGTAGCGGCTCATTCATCCCCCTTCCCACAATCCCCGCCGCCGGTTAACAAGGTCCCGTTCCAATTCGCGCATTCGTGCACACTTGTACACTTGCTAGTGCAGTTCGCAGCTTTCGAGGGCTCCAGTTGACGTAAAACTTGTGTGTTATACATTCACTTGTATCTGGCTATGATCAACTCTAGACCTGAAGGTATGGATATACACCCTGTACTTTAGCTAGTGCACTAAGATCACTATCAAGTGTTAAATTTCTCTTAACATTCTCATTTAATTTATACTAAAATAAACAAGCTATAACGTACTTACAAGTGTTCTACAGAGACACGGGCTATTGGGATAACTGCATTCCATGAGGTATAATATTCATAACACACACACACACACACACAGAATCAGATCAATTTAACAGATTAAAGCGAATAAAACCACTGATATCACTAACCCTGTGCATTCTTCTTTTGTGATGCTTTTCCAGGCTGTTCACTGCAGCCTCTTTCAGGTGTTTTTTTTTTTTTTTTTTTGTGGGGGGGGGGGGGTTAAGACTCCCTTCTATCTCCTCTAACAGGTAAAATGGAGCTCAATAGGGATTAGGTTTGGTGATTGACTAGGCCCATCTAAAACCTTCCACTTCTTGCCCCTGATGTACTCCTTTGTAGTTTTGGGAGTGTGTTTTGGGTCATTATCTTGCTGCATGATGATCAGTTTGTTTGCTTCTTTCTATAAAATGACAGACAAAATGTTTCTGTAGATGTCTTAGTTCATTGTACTGCTGCCATCATGACTGTCATCACTGAAGATTAATGAACCTGTACCAGAAGAAGCCGTGAAAGCCCAACCATGACACTACATCCACTGTGTTTCACATATGAGTTTCTATGTTTCACTGGATCATGAGCAGATCCTTTAGACTGTTCATTACATTGGTAAAGGTTAATCTTTGTCTCATCAGTCTGTAAAACTTTGTCCCAGAATTCTTGAGGCTTTGTGACAAATTCCAGCCTGGTTTTCCTCTCCTTCTTGCTAATTAGTGGTTTGCATCTTCTGGTTAAGCCTCCATACTGTGTTGGTTACTCCTCAAACTATAATTGCACAGACAAAACCCAAATCTGAGTGTAGACTATTTATTGTTTAAACAATCAGTGGAACAGGACACACCTGGGCAAGAAAACACACGTCAGTCACATGTTCTAATACTTTTGCTCACAAGAAAAATGTGTGGGTTCAGACGAAAATGTGCTTCTGAATTGTGTATCAGATCCATATGTACATACCTGTAAATAAAAGCTTTATTTGCCATTCATTCATTACATTTCTATAGTATATAAATATCCATGGCAAAATGATAGATGAGGTCAGGAAAATATAATTAGGCTACATGTGATTACACTAGATTAATAAATGAATGCATATGTAAAAATGAATTGCATTTGTATTATGATGATTATGATACAAGATGCCCACACTCAAGCTTACATTCAACAATCACAGTAAGGCATTTTTATTTCCTACAGATAAAATGTCTTTGGCGCATCTCAAGTCATTTACACAGCAGGTTATGCCAGGATATTAATCTGTAGATTACAGTGCTCTGTTTATTTTGTAATTTCAGGCATGACTATTTCAATAAAGGAATTATGGCTAAGTATCACTTAGTAGAATGTGACATGAAATGTGTGTGTAATTTTTTCAATCTGACATTAGTAATTGTGGGGTATCTTTCATACAGAAAGAATATGCAGTGTGTGTAATTTTTAATCTGACATAATTGTGGAGTTATTTAAATCCAATATGAATCTGAAGTGTGTAGATTTTACAGTCTGATATTAGTAAACATTTGTAAGGTCTGACAGTAATCAGTCTGACTTAATACAGTAAGAACTAGCTGTGACTGAGAAATGACTTTAATCCAGTATGAATCTGCAATGTATGTAGTTTTTCAGTCAGACAGTAATAAATATGGGGTAACTAATTGTGTGTAGTTTTTACAGTCTGACAATAATAGCTGCAGAGTGATTTTAATCCAGTATGAATCTGCAGTGTGTGTTTTTACTCCTTCAGCAATGCTCGTCCTGTTCCAGTCCACCTCATGTTAATAGAATGACAAAATCTTTGACAGACATGATCAAACAACATTCAACACCAACAGGGCTTCAGAAACATTCAGGAAAGACTCCATGTGATCATGGGCTGTGGATTTTTTTGCATGTTATAAGGTACTGCGGGTAGGCCTGTGTGTCATTAAAGATAACAAACAGAGTCGGGGAGTCCACTTTATCCACCACACTGTGATATCGAACAGCTACTCCTGAACCTTCCTTCAGTGGTGCAGCTCTCATGTCATGTTTTCCCATGGTGAAATCTCCAGTCAGCACTTTGGCTACAAAAATAAACTTGTGTCCATCTGCGTTTGGTGGGGAGTAGGTGTCCAACACAGACAGAGCAGATTCTACAGCGAAGTACACACCCTGCCCATACACAGTAGCTGTGGGGGGAAAGAGATATCATTTTTACTTTGTGCAGCTTCATCATTCACATTCTGTTATTCCTCTCGAGGCAGCTTTACACAAGCTTTGCAACAGATATATTCATATTCAAACATTATATTTTTATTCTACCTGGGGAGTGACCACTGGAGGGCCTGTGGGAAGCCATAACATAATCTCTAATATTGCTTATGTTGTTTCTGACACTGTGTGACACACTGTTATATATACACATGGACTAAAGTTCAGAGCAAAGCTAAAAACACTAGCAGAATTTGAAGCCTGAATTTTGTTCAAACGCCAAACCCTTAGATCTTAGCTAACTCACTGTAAAAGGGGAAAGTGAACTAATTATTTTGCTGAATATTTATTTTAAGTCTGGCAGGACTTTACCATTTTTCCCACAGAAGCTTCTGTTGAAGCCGTGAACACAGATTTCTCGAACACTGGTCTCGCTGGTGCCATGGAACAGTGTGTGCTCCACCTGCAAATTAGTTGAGCACTGTTCCACACTTGCCTTCTTCAGCTTATACTGATTATACAGCAGCCCATTCATCAGCTTCTCCACCTACACAGAAACATGAGGAAATAGGAACAAGAAGGAATTATAGGTTACTGTGAGCTAATCTAAAACAATTTGGAAAGATACACTGTACAAATTAGACCTTGATGATTTTGATTTTGTTGTGGTATTCACGAATGGTTTCATAGAATTTGCTGACAACATCCTGAAACTCGTCAGAGGCTTCATCAACTCTGGATGTGTCTGGCACGTCTGAGATCAGGCTGTAGTCCTCATCTAAAAATGAAATAAATAATGAATAAATATTAATAAATAAATATGTATGAGCCATTAATTTTACACACACACACACACACACACTTTACTTTATATAGAATTTCCATACACTAGAATTATTATTGATATATTGTGGAAAACAGTTTCAGTGTTCAGGATTTACTTAAAACCTGTGCTCTGTAATTATGCTCATCATCAAAAAATCATCAGTTGCACCCAGAAGGAATCAACTGAATGCAATGTACAAATGCAATGGTGTGCCAGATTGTAATGAAATCACATTGAATTATTATTATTAAATATTATGTCCTGTAGGCCTGTTGTCATGGTAGGGTACAATGCTAGATCACCTTTAGTCTTCATTACAGGCACTTTGACAGCCCAACATTACGTTAATGAGGTCCTGCAGTCGCCCTACCTTTTCTAAAAAATACTATGCCATGGCCAGTCGCATTGCCAGACTTATCCCTGATCAAAAATATGTGGGACGTTATTGGACGCACAATCAACACATCAACCCTAATGCAAAATCTGCAGGAACTGAATGAAATATTCAAGCTGCATGGGATGGATAATTACAGGATAACATTAGAATTTTAACAACTCCATCCAACCTATCTGGCATCAAATTGACAGTAGTTGAAGTAAAGTATATAAAACAACGTAAATGACCTTTATTATTTTTATATAGTATAAGTATTATTCTTTCTCAGGACTTTTATTCTGAAATTTGAACACTGTGAGGCAAACAGAGCCCCTCCCTTCTCATTTTCTTCTACAACCCAATATCTTGGTCAGTGACTTCACCAGCCCTGCCCCCTTTTGTCTGCATACAGGTTGAGCATGTACACACAGGTAGAGCAGTAAACATGAACTGGAAGGCTCCTTTGGCATTTAAACTGGGATTTAATTCAGTTGGAATATTAGGCGTTTTCCTAATATTACTCACTGGATTACTCACAGATAGTTCATTATACAATATTAGACAGGTCTTGTAGTTTGTTACAATATGTGTATCATGTCTGTAGGATAATCTGATCCTGAGATATGAAGCCTAGTATACGGCATGTAACTACCTCTGGTTCTAAGGGTTACTTTTATTGAAAAAACCTAAACAAACATAATATGTTTATCCAAAATGTGTTAAAGTAAGCCATTAAACAGTGATTATAGTGTATAAAGTGCAGAATTGTACATCCCTGTGGAGGCTAATAACTTCAATCAACACCACATGTTATCTCACCAAAGGTACCCAAACTTTTGCCTGTTAAGTCTGTTAAGGATGTTTCAATTTGCCCATTATGATATA
The DNA here is from genome assembly GCA_034509495.1 of Acestrorhynchus altus. Lineage (NCBI taxonomy): Eukaryota > Metazoa > Chordata > Actinopteri > Characiformes > Acestrorhynchidae > Acestrorhynchus > Acestrorhynchus altus. The sequence continues at coordinate 16,537,492 of CM067505.1, forward strand.
TTTAGTTCTTACCTTGAAAAGCAGTGTACAAGTCCTCTGAGGCGATCACCTTCCGTGCAATGGACACACTCTGCCCAGATAACATGTTACACTCCTCCATCTTCTCCAGGTCAATGGTGTAGGGCTGATTGTTAAACACAACGTCTATCTTCTTCCGTTTCAGCCTCCAGGCATTCTCAATGAACACAACTGCGTCCGGAGGATATGGAATTGGCCCTGAACTGCCTTGGTCAGTTCGTACCCACTGTACAGTCTGCATGATCTCTCTGTCTGTGATTGTGTTTGCTGCTCTCTTCAGCACCTCCCTCAAGTCAGGCAGAGCTTCTGATACATAGTCTTTAAAGCCTGAGACAGTGGCTGTGGTGCCCTGGACTTGGATCTCCACTGCATGCTTTCTTTTAACTAGCTCTATACACCTCTTATCGTAAGCTGAAAGCTTCCTCAGGCTTTTATGTTCCACTTGTTCCTCACACTGCCTCAGTCCCACCTTTTTACTCAAAGCTATATCCACTCTGATGAGGTCATGGGTGTAGCTGGCAAACACCTTGATCTCCGCAATGTTGGCTGATTTAACAGCCTCCTGCAGGGAAATGTCCACAGCCTTCCCCAGCATTTGGTTCTCATCAACCATCATGGTTTCACTTTTAGAAAGCTCCAGAACCTTCTGCAGCTCATCTTCAGGCAGTTCACTTGGCCTTTGATTGGTCTCCATGGATAGCTGGATAGCCAGTGAAAGCTCAGCATCCTCATCCAGGCTGCAGGGGTTCAGGGCTGTAATTGTGTCCTGATCAGCAGCTCCAGACCGATCCTCAGCTTGCATTTGTGAGCCATCTCGAGTCAGGTCTTCTATGGGATCAGAGTATAAATCCTCTTCCTCTTCCATACTGGACAATCTTAAACTGGAGGGCTCAGATGAGTGGCTGAACACTGACAAAATCCTCTTGGCTTCTTCTATATGAGCTGAGTGTGAGCATCAACATTACCCTTGTTAGTCTGTCTGAGCTGAACAGAAGTATAAGGCTTAAAAAAAACAGTCAAACCTGCAGGCAATTTTAGATTTTCAAAAATTGCTTGAAGCTAAATGTTAATTGTGCCACCTAATCTACATACCTTCTGCAATCAGGGTGTGCTACAGTCTACACACACCAATTCATATCACACTCTCAGCAAAATGATCTAAATAACCATTTATAAAAAAGAGTGTCCTTGCATGTGAAGAATCATTTTATCAGGCAATACACTATTTACACATAAAAAATACAGTTTTTATAGAATTCTATACAGAACAAGGTCTTCTTTAAGGAACACTTTAAGAGTGTAGTTGAGCAAGAAAAAAATGCACCCTTGTTAAATCTAGTGGTCTATATATCAGTAGTACCACAGAACAAGAGCACTATTGTTATATACAGTGGGGAAAATAAGTATTTATTCAGTCACCAATTGTGCAAGTTCTCCCACTTAAAAAGATGAGAGAGGCCATTAATTGACATCATAGGTAGACCTCAACTATGAGAGACAAAATGTGAAAAAAAAATTGAGAAAATCATTTTGTCTGACTTTTAAAGAATTTATTTGCAAATAATGGTGGAAAATAAGTATTTGGTCAATAACAAAAGTTCATCTCAATACTTTGTTGTATATCCTCTGTTGGCAATGACAGAGGTCAAACGTTTTCTGTAAGTCTTCACAAGGTTGGCACACACTGTTGCTGGTATGTTGGCCCATTCCTCCATGCCGATCTCCTCTAGAGCAGTGATGTTTTGGGGCTGTCGGCGAGCAACACGGACTTTTAACTCCCTCCAAAGGTTTTCGATGGGGTTGAGATCGGGAGACTGGCTAGGCCACTCCAGGACTTTGAAATGTTTCTTACGAAGCCACTCCTTTGTTGCCCTGGCAGTGTGCTTGGGATCATTGTCATGCTGAAAGACCCAGCCACGTTTCATCTTCATTGCTGATGGAAGGAGGTTTGCACCCAAAATCTCACAATACATGGCCCCATTCATTCTTTCATGTACATGGACCAGTCGTCCTGGTCCCTTTGCAGAGAAACAGCCCCAAAGCATGATGTTGCCACCCCCATGCTTCACAGTTGGTATGGTGTTCTTTGGATGCAACTCCGCATTCACTGTCCTCCAAACACGATGAGTTGTGTTTTTACCAAATAGTTCTACTTTGGTTTCATCTGACCATATGACATTCTCCCAATACTCTTCTGGAACATCCAAATGCTCTCTAGCAAACTTCAGACGTGCCTGGATATGGACTGGCTTAAGCAGGGGGACACGTCTGGCACTGCAAGATCTGAGTCCCTGGCGTCGTAGTGTGTTGCTGATGGTAGCCTTTGTAATGTTGGTCCCAGCTTTCTGCAGGTCATTCACTAGATCCCCCCTTGTGGTTCTGGGATTTTTCCTCACCGTTCTTGTGATCATTTTGACCCCACGGGCTGAGATCTTGCGTGGAGCCCCAGATCGAGGGAGATTAGTAGTGGTCTTGTAGGTCTTCCATTTTCTAATTATTGCTCCCACAGTAGATTTCTTCACACCAAGCTGCTTGCCTATTGCAGATTCAGTCTTCCCAGCCTGGTGCAGGTCTACAATTCGGTTTCTGGTGTCCTCCGACAGCTCTTTCGTCTTCACCATAGTGGAGTTTGGAGTGTGACTGTTTGAGGTTGTGGGCAGGTGTCTTTTATACTGTTAACAACTTCAAACAGGTGCCATTAATACAGGTAATGAGTGGGGGAAAGAGGAGCCTCTTAAAAAAGAAGTTACAGGTCTGTGACAGCCAGAAATCTTGCTTGTTTGTAGGTGACCAAATACTTATTTTCCACCATTATTTGCAAATAAATTCTTTAAAAGTCAGACAAACTTATTTTCTCAATTTTTTTTTCACATTTTGTCTCTCATAGTTGAGGTCTACCTATGATGTCAATTATAGGCCTCTCTCATCTTTTTAAGTGGGAGAACTTGCACAATTGGTGACTGACTAAATACTTATTTTCCCCACTGTAGAACAGGTTCAAGACAACAAGGGCCATTTGCTTCAGTTCAGCAGTGTTTACTGGCTAAATGTAGTTGTAATAAGCAATGCATCCATGGTAACACTGAATAATCAAGCAAAGAAAATTCAGCTTCCTATAATAGGAACCCTTTATGGTCAGATGACTACAAATCAGACATTCATATGGACATATTTGTCATAAGATGAACGCTTGTGTAAGATCTGGCATTTCTTGCTCTTTGACTAAAGTGTAATTCATGCTTTGAGCCACCCCTAAAAGACATACTTATCACAGGATTTGTTGAGAAGCTGAGTGAAACAGATTTGACAATAAAAGTGTCGGTAAGAAACATGGACTGAACAGCGTAGTTAGCAGCATGCTGAGCCACACAGTAGCACCAACAAGATACAGCTATTTTCCCTATCAGAGCATCGCCATTATTTTGAGGCAGTTGTTTACGTTTTGCAATTTTACATAACACAGTAACTAGAGTATTTTTGACATACGTTTTCAGCATGTATACCAAGCAAAAGATCACAGTACAGAAAATATAAATCAATATTAAACTTGAAAGACCAACAAATAAGCCACCTGTAGTATACTTATCAGCAGATGTAATGCCGCTGGTGCTCAAAGCCTCACCAGCGTCGTCCCTCGAGAAGCTTTGAGAGGATGTCATTTTCCATGCAAGCTCAAAGATGTCCTTTAAACAGAACAAATGAGAGATGCAGGCAGAATTTACTCTTGCGAATATGACAATATAGACTCGGACACGCAGTGGATACTGAATCATTCTTAGTAGAAGCAGAATTATTCATATTAGATGCTGAACAATTAGTCTTAAAAGCACAGTCCAGTCAATGAAAGAAATATATCATACACCTTCTTAACTAAAATTAGCATGATTAATAATATGAGATGAATAACCAAACAAAAAGCCTGGGGTTTAAGGGGTTATTTTTAATCGGACATGTGTAATATAGCAGACTTTGTCATAAAGTGTGTAGTATTTAAAGGGAGTATTTCAGTGAGTGTTGACCTGGTCCTCCAGAGTTTCCCAGTGCACTTTCTCCAGGCTGATGTAGACCTGAAATTTAGCGGTCATTTCTCCCAGGATGCTGGTACCCTCATCCTGCATAAGGAAGCGTGCAATACCCGGCTGGGTGACAGTGATGATCTTGGTGTGTGTAGAGGAAACCACACTGCCCAAAACCTCAGCAGCTATCTGACACTCACCAGCATTCCCCTGAATCTGCCGAGAAAATTCAGATTCAGAGATGATTAATAACAATCTGAACGTATCTAGATCGCTTTTAGTAATCATAATTTGTAATTCAGTTGAGCTGTAAATATCTGACCTCACAACTATTTAATAACAATACTTTATATATATATTATATATATGTTTATTTTTTATTATTAAGGGAATCAAATAATTTATTTTATTATTTACTATTATAGGACTGTAGAGAACATTGCACTACTGTATTACAATCAATGCTGAAGGCTCACATTTACAGTTTCTCTATTTTTGCTCTGTCCAAAAATGATACAGTCCCATTATGGTGAATATTAATAACACTCTAAATGTAGGTATTGTGATATAAACTGAGGTGAAGCTACATTAGGGTTGAATGGGATTTTACAGGTGTTCTGTTCAACTTGGTATCACTTACAATTAAGCCATCGCCTGTCTCCAGGGGGAATATGGTGAGCTGGTTCATGTCAGACAGGAGTTGCTGATGGTGGAGCTGAATGTAGTTTAGCATGGCTGGCTCCATGCTCAGGACCATCTCCTTTTGAAGGGGTGTGCTGAGAAACTGGATTATACGCACTTTCATGTCTTCCTCCAAGCCTTTCAGTGTAACCACAGCAATGCTCCCCTCTGTTAGATCGGCACAGCACATGTCCAGAGACTGACCAAAATCTTTAAACTCCTGAGAATACAGCATGCTTTCATATTCAGGCTTCACAGGCAAATTAGCTTCGACCACCAAATTCTTTATCTTCTCGCAAGCTTGGGTAACCATGTGCATGGTTGTTGAAGTTACAATTAGCACACAGCCTAAGAGCATGTAAACACATGGCAATCCCTGCTCTTTCAGCAGTGCCAGAATTTTATCTTTAACACATTTCCTTTCAAGGAGCTGTGCTTTCAGAGCACTTAGAGGAATATGGACTTGTGAAAAGCCACTGAGAATTTCCAGGATTTTGTTTTTGAGTTTTTCAGCTTCAGTGTAGCGTGGCCCATTGATGTATATTCCATCCTCTTTAAGAAATATGTCATAGTTAGGATGAGCCTTTTTAAGATCATCCACGAGGCCACTTAAGGCAATTAACTGCAGTTTGGTGGGGTCAGGTACAGATATGCTGGTGACTAAAGGTTCCAACTCAGATAGGACCACCTCCATTGCATCTTTCTCATCATCCTTCCCTACAGCAGCTGAAACAGGAGATGATGCCACAGGTAAAGGTGTTATTGGAGTGATGGGACTAACAGGTTGTTGAGATCTTTGGGGGAACTCTGTCTGATTGTGACTTGTTATGGGGGGTTGTGATGATGTGCTGCCCAGTGGTTCACTTAAACTGTCCAACAGCTGATTTGTTCCATTCAGCAAACTCACAGATGCCTCATTTCCCTCTTCTTTTAAAAATGAAAAGTAGGGTTTTACTAACAAGTCTGTGTCCTCTAGCCTGTGAGACTTTTGTAGCACACGGTCCACAGCTGTAGGATGAACAGAAAAAACAAAATAAAAATTAAAGCAGCAAGAATTGGCATTTCTTGCTCTTCATATTCCCCCTCATGAATATGAACTACGAGAAATCCCCAAATTACATACTTTCTGTAAACTCATAAAAAATAGCCATACAAATAGTTGCATCCAGAATTAAGTATTGGATTGCAATGCTATTTGGAAGGAAGGTAAAGATTAAAAATGTAGATTAGTATGAGCAATATTTATTGATATACACTGAGAAGTCTTTCAGTATTGAGTTAAATATAATTCAATAGGCCAGACATCTCAGCATTTCAGTTGCTAATGGTGTCCGCTCATAATATGTGATCTGGCATCATACCAAATATCGTCCCACACCAAGTTTCTGTTGTCTAGCATCTAGGGACACAGTTATGGGTTAGAATCTGGGCTCCATGCTCTTAGGTCTAGCATCTATGGTTAAAATTAAGATTTAGATTAGAATCTTGGTTAGACTTAGGGTTTAGGTTCCATTTTCTAGGGTAAACTCTGGTCTTGGATGGTCACCTTCCTGCACAATTAGGTGTTTTTCCTGTTCAAGCACACCTGATTCAATCTGATCAGTGCTAGCTATGGTATGTCTGCAAAGCCGCTTAAACCTCAGCTGGTGTGCTGCAGTGTTGTATGGTGGTGAGATATCTACTGAATATATCTCCATATAATTAACTTACATTCTACATCTTTAAATTTGATCTTGGTGATTCCCTCTGTTGTCTTGCTGATATTCATCACTGGGCCTCTTCCAGCATGACTGCTCTCAAAGTACAATGTCAGCATGTCCTCTGTTACACTGGGTGGCAAATTCTCCACCAAAACAGAGTCTGTGCGCTCCACTCGCTTCAGGGTGAGCTTTGCTCCATCAAGCGTCTTTTTGGAGACTTTCTCACAAATCTTCTGAAAATCTGCCAAAGCACATTTCACATTGTGGGTCTGATTTGCAACAATAAAGTGAGATAAAGTGTCCAAATAAAGAAGAAGCTTTCTTGTTTTATTTCTCTAGTGCTTTTCACAAAATCAAAGTTAGCAAGTAAATAATTATTAAACCTGCTGTAATGAATTAGATTTATTGATGATATTGTAGATATTAAGTGATATGATTACAAATTAGCTGCATAAAGAAATAAGCTAAAGCTGTACATTTTTCACATTAAAAATGTAAGACATGAGAAGAAACTGTCATTCTGAATAAGAAAACACATGAATACGAGTATAAGTCTCTCCAATTTTACCATCTCTATGACTGTACAAAAACAATGATGATTGCTTATGCTTTCAAACAGTAATCTAAGGCAGCTTCTACCCTCACTGGGAAAAACACATCCACAACACTTTCATACAACAATAAAAACATGGTATATCTTATAAAGCACCGATGAACCTGCATGTACAGCCAGTAAAGGTCCATTTATGCTTCTGTATTGAACCCACAAATCCACATTCAAATCACTGCCCAAGCTCCTTTTTCTCTTCCAAGTTCCATGATTGGTCTATTACTTGGCAGATGGGGGAAAGTCTAGTCTATGTTTCTTTAGTTCCCCTTCCTTTTTCTGAGCCTCTGTGAACTTGGTCTACATTATGCAAACACACAAGTACAAATGCACACAATGGCATAAGCCACTTGTGCAGGCTGTGGCATACACTCTGTGATGATTCACTGCAGAAGCATAAACTGGCCTTAAGTCTTGGTGGTACAAGATTTAAACAGTAAACACATTCAACAGATAATTTCCATTTTGAACACAGAACAGCCAATAGGACAACTAGAGGTTTAATAAATTACCCAACCAACTGTGGTGGGCTGTGCTTTTTTCTTTTTTTACAATATAGGGAAAGTCAATCTACAGAATTGTTGCAACAAAAAAAATGTTAGTTTGCTGATTTTAGTTTATCAAAGGATAAACACAAATGTTTCAGACATTTCTCTTCAGAGATGCTTTTGAGAAACTGCAAACTGTAAACAGTAAGCAGTAATGAAGCCCCTGAGTGACATTATAAGTCACTTACCTTCAGTCAGGGATTTGTGGAGGTGAACCAGGACCAGCTCCCGTCCAGCTGAGTGGTACAGTGTGTACTCATCGATTCCAGTCAGATTCTCCACGAAGAGCTCCACCATCTCCAGGCTGGTCCTGGGAGACAGCCCTTGCAAAACAAACTTCCCAGGATCCTTTGGAGGTTTTTTCCGTACAGTCATTTTGCCACCGTTCAGTGAATGTGAGTCTTTGGACACAACTCTATCAGCGACTACTCAGGAATAAAAACACACTTTACTGCTGTAATCATGATCAATACAGAACTTTACAGTGGAGGTTACACATATTGTATGATGTAAGAATACATAATAATTACATTTAATCCTAATACTAAAGATACACCTAATACTAGAATTGGTGTTGTTGGAGTGAATGATTCAATAAGTTTCAATCAGAATAAAACAAATGCCTGAATCAGATAACTGTTTAGAGGTGTGACATATATGAAGCTGGCATGTGCTGATGGATTTTCTTAACTCCAGAAGAGCTTTCCTGATTCAGAACCCTTTAATCGTGCAAAAGGTTCTTTAAGTTTTAACTTTGAATTGTTCAAATAGAATCCTTGAAGAACCATAATTTTTAAAGGTGATGGTTTCTTTTTGCTGTTTTTGTCATTTTCATATGGCATTTGTGTAACTACAGGGGTTGGACAATGAAACTGAAACACCTGGTTTTAGACCACAATAGTGTATTAGTATGGTGGATACCTTGGCTCTTGATACATCACAAAGACTTGCTGTCTTGGTCACAGATGCGCCAGCAAGACGTGCACCAACAATTTGTCCTCTTTTGAACTCTGGTATGTCACCCATAATGTTGTGTGCATTGCAATATTTTGAGCAAAACTGTGCTCTTACCTGCTAATTGAACCTTCACACTCTGCCCTTACTGGTGTAATGTGCAATTAATGAAGATTGGCCACCAGGCTGCTCCAATTTAGCCATGAAACCTCCCCACACTAAAATGACAGGTGTTTCAGTTTTATTATCCAACCCCTGTATGTATGTAATTGCTATATAATTAATAAAGATGGCTAAATAATTTAAAAGCAAAAAGTTTTCTGTACTATTTCAAGCTATAGTTTTTAGATCCATGTTTTGTGCACTCAGCCAAACGAACATGCTCCTAACTCTTGACCTTAAAGGGTTAAAGAAAGAGAATATGAATGGAAGCAATAAGAAGAATGAAAGTGCTGAAAAACCAGGAAGAGTTGAAGCTGAGTTCTGAAAAAGGATTGGAGAGTAGATTCAAGTTTGTGGAAGTACAAAACCATTACTTCATTAAAGCTACTTATTCCCTCTATTAACAGCAGTTTTTATTTTCCCCTTTATTAATGCTACTTAATTCTTTTGAATTAATGGCAGCTTATTGCCTTAAATAGTTCTACCTTATTCCCTATATTAATGGGAATGGGAATTATATTAATTATATTAATTACTCTGTTCTCTTCATTAATGCTACCTTTTACCTTCATTAATGAATGTTTATTATCTATATTAATGCTACTTCAATCCCCTTATTAGAGCTATCTTTCCCCTTTAATGATGCTTCTTTATTACCATAAATAACTATAGCTTATTATCTTTATTAATGTTTCCTTTATCCTTCACTTAAGAAAGATTCTAACTTTTATCACAGTTTTCCCTTAATTAACACTACCTTCTTACTTTAAGTATTAATTGCTTAATGACATGCCATTGCTGTACTTGTAAGTGCAATAGAATTTTAATTAACAAATGTAGTATATTTACATCTTACTCCTGAACTCACTGTTGAATTAGCTATAATTTACACACTGCTATGTCAGAATTGTTTTATTATTATTTTTTATTATTATTAAGATAAGCACATGTCTCCGATACATGTGAAGTCAGCCACTGCCTCTTTATCTGCCACCACTGCATCATTGCTAGGCAGACAAAACCCCCAGTTCTGATTCAGTGACTAACAGACATTGAGGAAAGAGTGCCATCTACCCACACAGAGCATGGCCAGTTTTGCTCTCTCAGATTCTGCCTGCTGATGGCAAGCAGACTGAATTGCGATTCAAACCGCTGAGCCTCTTGGACCGCTGCTATGCTATAGCTGCTACATTTCCTTTCCATTAAATGTCATCGGATGTTGTCATATTTATTTGCAAAATACTAGGATAGTGGATTTCATTGATACTGCCCACCACTAGTATTCTTACCTTCAGCTTCTTCAAACACCAACAGGGCTCTGTCCCCATTTCTGTCCAGAGATATAACACTTCCTCCTCCAGAACGCTTGTTTTCAAAGTAGAGCAACAGTAGATCGTCATCCACATTGTCTGGGATATCCAGAACCTCCACACTTCTGTCCTCCAGGTTAGCATCTCCCATCCTGATATGCAGGAAACACAGCATTTACTGAAGCCTTATGGTAATTTGATCATGTAAAGAGTTTATTATTCAATGTAGAACCATTTTCTTTACTGAAGAACCCTTGAAGAACCATCATTTTTAAAGGTGTATAATACCTATTTTTGTCATTTTAATATGGAATTTGTATAACTATGTAATTGATATATTCTTAATAAAGATGTAAAGGTGGCTAAATAATTTTAAAGCAAAAAGTTATATTTAGAAAAGCTGTCTGTTATATTTAGAAGACCCTGTCTTTTTTATGTACTATTTCAAGTGGAAATAGTATAATATATATATATATATATATTGCAGAAAACAGTTCCCTGCAGAGTCCTTTAAGCAATCAAAACACATTTTAACTCTCACTTCATTTATTATTATCCTTTATGAACACTGGAAAGTTAACGACTGAAGACCAAACTGCATAAAGGCTTCAGAAGCTGTCCCAGTTCAGATCTGACAATAATACAACCCCTGGCAAAAATTATGGAATCACCAATCTCCAAGGATGTTCCTTCAGTTGTTTAATTTTGTAGAAAAAAAGCAGATCACAGATATGACAAAAAACTAAAGGCATTTCAAATGGCAACTTTCTGGCTTTAAGAAACACTAAAAGAAATCAAGAAGAATAACTGTAGTAGCCAGTAACAGTTAGATTTTTAGAACAAGCACAGGGAAAAAATTATGGAATCACCCTGCAAATTTTCATTACAAACACTAACACCTGCATCAGATTAAAGTTGCTCCTTAGTATGCAGGTAACAAGTTGCTGTTGCTGTGGACTGACATGAATCATGGCTCCAACACACAGTGTTGCATAAGATGTTGGTTATTCACAGTCAGCTGTGTCTAAAACCTGAACCAAGTACAAACAACATGGGAAGGTTTTTAAAGGCAAGCATACTGGTAGACCAAGGAAGACATCAAAGCATCAAGACAGAAAACTTAAAGCAATATGCCTTGAAAACAGAAAATGTACAACAAAACAAATGAGGAACAAATGGGAGGAAACTAGAGTCAATGTCTGTGACCTAACTGTAAGAAATCGCCTAAAGGAAATGGGATTTACATACAGAAAAGCTAAAAGAAAACCATCACTAACACCTAAACAGAAAAAACAAGGTTTCATTGGGCTAAGGAAAGGCAATCGTGGACGTCTGGATGAAAGACATTTTCAGTGATTATTCTCAAATCTGCATTGTCTAAGGTGATGATACTGGAAATTTTGTTTGGTGCCGTTCCAATGAGATTTATGCAGACGACTGTCTGAAGAAAACATGCAAAGTCATTGATGATATGGGGCTGCATGTCAGGTAAAGACACTGGGGACATGGCTGTCATTACATCTTCAATAAATGCACAGGTTTACATTGACTTTTTGGACACTTTTCTTATCCCATCTATCGAAAGGATGTTTGGGGATGATGAAATCATTTTTCAAGATGATGAATCATCTTGTCATAGAGCAAAATCTGTGAAAACATTCCTTGAAGAAAGACATTTACATTTTTGGCATTTAGCAGATGCCCTTATCCAGAGCGACTTACAAAAGTGCTTTGCTGTTCACTTAGAATATCCTTATCTAGTAGACAAGGCTGGAATCTAGAGATTCTGCACACTTAGATCCTGTTGATACAAATAAGGTCAATGTCATGGCCTGCAAACAGTCTGGATCTCAATCCAATTGAAAATCTGTGGTGGAAGTTAAAGAAATGGTCCACGAAAAGGCTCAAACCTGCAAAGCTGATCCGGCAACAGCAATCAGAGAAATCTGGAGCCAGATTGATGAAGAATACTGTTTGTCACTCATTAAGTCAATGCCTCAGAGACTGCAAGCGGTTATAAAAGCCAGAGGTGGTGCAACAAAGTACTAATGATGTGTTGGAGTGTTATTTTGTTTGTCATGATTCCATAATTCTTTCCTCAGAATTGAGTGATTCCATAATTTATTACCTGTGCTTGTTCTAAAAATCTGTTACTTGATTTCTTTTAGTGTTTCTTAAAGCCAGAAAGTTTTTAGTTTTTTGTCATATCTGTGATCTGCTTTTTTTCTACAAAATTAAACAACTGAAGGAACACCCTCAGAAACTGGTGATTCCATAAGGGGTTGTATATGCTCACCTGTCCCTGTTCAGAACGTGTTCAGAAGCTGTCCCTCAGTCCAGTTCACCTGTCACCCTGTTCAGAAGCTGTTCATGATCTGTTCAGAAGCTGTCCTTGTTCAGAAGATATCTCGGTTCAGAAGCTGTCCCTGTTCAGAAAATGTCCCTGAGTTTCAGAGGCTTCTAAAGAACAGAAACTGAAACCACTCATCACAACTGTCTCTCACTGCACACAGACACACCAACCTCCACTGTAACCTCCATTAACGGCTCAGCCGAACCAAAGCCGTGTTTATACTGTGACAGAGAACATTATAGTCAAGAAAGCGAAATGTTCACATCTCTGAACTCACCTGCGGCTGTTTTCTTCGGTTCAGATCATGACGCAGAGTGATACTTCCTGTTTCTTTTTTTTTACATAGTTATTTTTTATTTTTTGATTTATTTTTTTTATCTTCGAACAACATTGGGGGGAAATCGGAAAAACAAGGACATGTGGTGAAGTTTATAATCTTTGGTCAAATTTAAATATGCAGCCGTACATCTAATCAGGTTATGTGACAGTGTTCGAAATGACAATTAACCATGACGTACACTGACATAACATTTGTAATAATATATATTTATAACATTAATATTGATTTATAAGATTTATACCCCCCCCCCACACACACACACACACATACACACATACACAAAAAATATGATCCGACACCGATCAATATAAGAATATATACTTCTTTAAATAGTTACTCTGCTGTATAATATATAAATAAAACAATACAATGCAATTTCATTTCATTCATTTATTGTACGAAACATTTCATTCTAGAAAAAGGTTCACCATCAAAATAAAAGTCTAACAAAACAACACATGACTTTATGGACCAATCGCAGAATAGAGAACTGGCCGCCAATCACAGAGCCGTTTTCTCAGGAGAGGTCCGCATGCGCAGTAGTGGTCAGCAGCGTAGCGCTAACGCACGTAAAAGGTCAGTTAGTCAGTTTATTTGCTGTTGTTTTAAATTAATAAATTAATGTTATTTATAAATTCATACCGAGGAGATACAAATTAACTAAGGATACCGACAAGCATTTTATAATGAACTGAACTTGCTGCAGTGTTTGTTTATTGTCTTACTTTGACGTTACTGCTAACGTGCTAACTGTGTGAGTGGAGCCGCGTGGAGGCTCGACTGTCTGATTAACGACGGCTTTACTGGTGGATTTATGATGGATTAACGACACTTGTGTTTTTCTCAGATGGATCCACAGAAAGATCTGCAGCCCCCTAAACAGCAGCCCATGATATACATCTGTGGAGGTGATCAGACTGACTTCATTAACCCCCTAGAAAAACTACCCATTCTTCCTGCTGCAGCCCTCTGTAAAAGATATAAACACATACAAAACACACAGAACAGACTAACAAGAAGGATAAACACTTTGAATCAACAGAATAAACTCTTTGGAAATACATACGTGTTAAAATTTTGCTGAAAAGGCAATTGATTATGATAATCAACATCCATAGTTATTGCACAGATAAGTAAAATGAACAAATTGCACAAGTGAACCATAGTGGTTTGTAGTGGTCATCCAGTAAGGGGAGAAGTTATAGAGTTGGGAATGACCTGTGGTGCTTTGTAGTGCATTTTAGTGAAATGAGTCTTGCACTGAATGTGCTCCTGTGTCTCATCACTGTTTGAAATCGTGTGCCTGTTTGAGCATGTTGTAGATATCTAACCACAGCACACTGACCAACATCAGTGAGGAAATATCAGAGCTTATTGTGACCAGGGTGGTCAATTACTCTGATCCCATCGAGGCACCACTTTTAAGCTCCTTTGTCTCTGTGATTGTAGGAGTTACGCTGTGGTGCAAAAGTATTCCTAAAACTCTGTTTGGGCTTAGACTCCTCAGTATTTCTGCCTTTTAAGAGTTTTAAGTACAAACAAACTATACAAATATAACAAGGCATGCAGGTGGTGTTTATCCATCTACTACTCAAAGCAAATATGCTTAATTATTAAGCATTTAACTGACTTGTTATTAAATTGAAATCTAACTTTGTAAAATAAATAAATAAAGGTCAGTGGCAACATACTTGCATTTCGCACCTTAATTGTGTATAATGTGTAATCAGCAGTTTGGACATTTTCTTTTTCCACTGCCTTCTTTTTTTTTGAAGCAGCTCAATTTCAGATGCAACAGAAACTTTTTAATGAATCAAAGTCCTGCTTGGATGACATGAGACACTTTGAATGCCAGTCAACACTCAAAACTAGTTATATAAACATTTATAGGGCTGCTGCAGTTTGTTTCTTTATATTGTTTGCTTGCTTTTGCTTTGCTATATTGCTGTACATAATGATGTACAATCCAATTTTTTTTCCAGAATGTCACACAGAAAATGAGATTAAAGCGAGAGACCCCATCAGATGCAGAGAGTGCGGCTACAGAATCATGTACAAGAAAAGAACAAAGAGATGTATCCTTTCTGGGATAATTCTGCATGTCTCTTCACTAATGCATATAGCACTGATAGTCAGACCTGGGTGTGGTTCCTGGTCAGAGTGATCCTTGATGCTGCACCATTTTAAGCTCTTTTGTCTGTCTCAGTGACTATAGGAGTTACGCTATGGTGCAAAAGTACTCCTAAAACTCTGTCTGGGCCTTGGCTTCTAAGTGTTTATGACCTTTGAGTTTTAGAGACAACGTATGTAGGTCATTTAGGGCACACAGCAGATTTCAATTGCATGTTGCATCCAATATAGGAACTGAATTATATGATGTGTTGCTAATGGCAACAGCAAGCCTGCATAAATTAATGCTAAAGTAATTGAAAATTTGAGTTGACTGATCTGTGTATACCAACTGTGGAAGTTATTTAATAATTAATTTTTAATATAGAGTATAGAAGGAGATGTGAGCTCTCACAAAGCAATTTGGTGTGAAACACTTACAAGGCAAGATTCGTTTAGTCATGTTGAATTAGAAGTCTGAGGAATTGAATGCCTCTAAATGCTGCATCACAGAATTTAGTTCGCAAAATATTTATAGATGCATTGTTTGACACCTGGCAGTTTTGAAAATTTACACATTGGATCTAAATTATATTTATCTATATATTTCATGATAGATGATCCATATTTGTATCAAAATAGTTTCCTTTTGATTTGACACTGCTTCAGCATTCCATGTAGAACTCACACATGTAGGTTCACTGGTGATTCTGAAAACAATACCTATATGATGCTAATTAAATCTGCACTATTTGTAGTGGTGTCATGGCAACACCTGGTTCCCATCACTACCACTGTAAAAATGTCAGTATGTTTCTCTATAGTGAACTATATCACACCAAAAACTGCATGTTTTCAACTAAATCATTCTGTTAGAATTCCCATTTCCCTTGCACTTTTATAACCCTGGTCAAAAAGCATTTACTGAATTCAATGTAAGTATAAATAGGTTGTCCTCTGCTGAGCACTTTGTAACATATGACTGTAGGTGGTCACTAGGAGCAGGGCAAGGTGTCTTTTCCACAAAATAGTAAATGGGGAGGGGGTCAAAGGTATGAACTGTGTTTTGTTCCAATATGAATTGTACACTAGTCCACTATATAATGCCCGTTGTATATATGATGCATAACATTTTAGTTCCAAATTTGCAAAAATATTAGATGGGTCTGCTAATGGAGTTTGCAGTCATATTTCCTTAACTCCAGGTTTCAGTGGTTGTGTTTGATGCCCGGTGAGCTCCGAGACTGACTACCCTTCTGAACAAAGACTGTCAATCGATTGTTTCTTTTTATTTTTTATTTTTTGTCAGTGAAAAATGTAAATACATGTGTACAGGTTAAATAGAAATGCATCTTTCTTTATAAATATGCCATTTGTGTGTGTGTCTGTTTATTTATGAGGGCATTCTTTTTTCCTCTTTATTTCTTTGTCTTGGTACTACATACAGTGCATCCGGAAAATATTCAGTGCTTCAGGTTTTCCACGTTATGGCGTTCTTCCAAAATGGATTTGATTCATTTTACCCCCTCAACATTCTACACACAATACCCCACAATTACAAAGGGAGAAGTGTGTTTGAAATCATTGTAAATGTATAAAACAAAAACTAAAGCATGTACATAAGTATTCACAGCCTTTGCTCAATACTTTTTTGAAGCATATTTGGCAGCAATTACAGTCTCAAGTCCTTTTGAGTATGATGCTACAAGCTGGGCAAACCTGTTTTTGGGAAGTCTCCCATTCTTCTTTGCAAAACCTCTCAAGCTCCATCGTACTTGATGGGGAATGTCAGCACACAGTCATTTTTATACATCTGCTGAGATCAAGTCTGGGCTCTGGCTGGGCCACTCAAGGACATTCAGAGTTGTCCTGAAGCCACTGCTTTGTTATTTTGGCTGTGTGCTTAGGGTCGTCCTGTCGGAAGATTAATCTTCAAACCTGTCTGAAGTTCTGCCTACAAAGCAGTGACTTCCCTGAATATGTCACAGCTTACCATTATGATGTTTTTAAATGCAAGCTTAAAACATTACACTAACATTGACATTTCATAGCATTTCTGTACAAACTTGCAACTATTTTCACAGTTTTAGGGGAGTCCCAGAGTGTATGTTGATTTCCCTACTCTAATAATTGGCGTCTAAACCTGGCAATTAGCAGATGGGCTTCATCAGCTGTGGTTGAACTGGAAAATCACACAACTATGCAGAAATCCAGCCCAGCTTTAGATCATTAGTTGTTTATTCTGCGATATTTGTGAATTTCTATTTGTTTTTAGTTTGAATATGAACACAGTGTTCATTTATACTTAATAATAATATTAATATACTTTACATTGACCTTTTTTATTTAAAGTGGTATTACTGGATGGGCCTGCAGACCACTAGAGTCCTTCAAGGTGGAGAAACCCTGCTCTGTATCATGTGAACACACAAGCAGTTCCTTGAGGGTTTTCAGACAAGGCAAACCTTTTTAAAAAGGGTTCCACTTTGGAGTCAAAGGGCCTTTTTCAGTACCACAAAAGAACTATTTATGTATGTAAACATATGGACCCAAAGTGCACATTTAAGTGCTTCTTTAGTTTATAAGTGGAAGTGCTGCGCTAATACATGCTGGTTCAATCCTGAATCCACAGGTCCATCAACAAGAGTCAGCACTCCAACCCAACACTGTGAAACTGCCACCCCATACAACTTCAATCACTGACAGAAGTCTTGTCGCACAAGGACATAGTAACTTAAAATGGTTTACAACTTTATTTGTAATCAGTCAATTATTAAAATAAAGGGTTCATTTTAATGTTAAGGGCTTTGACATTAATAACTGGGTGCAAAATGAAATTGTCAAAAAGTGTCCTGATGTCCACAGCTTGGTAAAGCCCATAACATCTGTTTATGCAAGGACAAAAGTCTTGTGTCTTTAAATGATTCAACCAATCAAACAAATAATGTAATCAACACATTTACAGTTGTGTATAAAAAGATCCCCAGCACACCAGACTCATGTGAAGTGCAGCCTGACCTTTGACAACATGCCAAAGATTCAACCTCAAACCAAAGTGCTGATCATCAAGACCTTGAAGACCAAGTCTGCTGCTGAGGTGGCAGACATTCTTTAATGTATCCAAATGTTAAGTGGAGAGGATAAGAAAAAGATTTCGAAAAACGTCTATGACCAGCCCAGGTCAGGCAGACCCTGTAAGACAATTGTTCGAGAGGACCGTTTGTTGCTTTGACAGTCCAGGGCTAGCTCTTTTTCAACAGCGGTGGAGCTACATAAGAACTGGTCACCAGAAAACGCTGTATCTACAAGAACTTTTTCATCCTAATCACCGCAAATACTGCAGAAAACCAGTCGGAACCAGCATGGACCCAGGATTCACCCAGAAAACAGTAAAGTTTGGTGGAGGAAAAATCATGGTTTGGGGTTACATTCAGTATGGGGGTGTCCGAGAGCTCTGCAGAGTGGGTGGCAACATCAATAGCCTGAAATATCAAGCCATTCTTGCTGCCCATTACATTCCAAACCACAAGAAAGGGCAAATTCTGCAGCAGGATGGTGCTCCTTCTCACACATCAGCCTTCAGGCACTTCAGGCACCATGACTTGTGTTTAATGGCTTATGTTTTAATACCATGTTTGTGTATTCAAAATAAAGTATATGTATAATTTCAACATTGTTTTTGTAAACGACAAGACCTGACCTTTCTGTTCTAATGAAATGATAAAAATCAACGACTGATACAAAACATTCTTCTGGTATAATAAACATAATCTAGAGGGCTTTTCCTTTCATAAAAGCCTTTGATCATTTAAATTGATCAACTACATGTCAAGTTATTATTTGTTGTTCCTACATCTTGGTTAAGTGACAAGACTTTTGTCAGGGGCTGTAGTGAGAGAGAGAACGAGAGAAAGTCAGAGTACATGTGGAGTGACAGAATATATCTGGAGAAAGAGTATATTTGGAGATAGAGACTATGTGGAGAAAAGGTATATGTGAAGAGAGAATATATAGGTAGAGAGAGTGTGTGGAAAAGGGGTATATAAAGAGACAGAGAAAGGCAGATAAGAGAGAAAGCGAGAGAGAAAAATAAAGAGATAGAGATCCTTAGTAACCATTTGTTTATATGTTAATTATAACATCGGCCTAATATCCTGCCATGCCAATAAAGCATACATACATACATACATACACACACACACACACACACACACACACAGAGAGAGAGAGAGAGAGAGAGAGAGAGAGAGAGAGAGATAAAAGAAAGACAGAGAGAGAGAGAGAGAAAGAAAGATAAAATAAAGAGAGAGAGAGAGAGAGAGAGAGAGAGAGAGAGAGAGAGAGAGAGAGAGAGATATGGAGTGGTTTCCGGCTCTGCGACACACCGCATTACTGCAGTTCCTCCTCCGGCTCCTCCTCTTACGGCGTCACAGGCTGCTGAGCCGGCACACACACACACACACACACACACACTCTCTCCCCCCGCAGAGAGGGCAGGAGGCAGTATGGTGAGGGCGGCTGTGTGTGTGGCAGAGTAGCTGTGGTGATGGGGAACGCTCAGAAGAAAGCTCCGGGGAGAGAAGAAGCGCAGCATTCTCGACCCGGGACCCCCGGGACCAGCTGGAGTTGCAGGTCACATGAGAGCGCAGCGGGTAAGGCGGAGGTGAACGGGACTCACCCTGCGGACAGGCGGGGGGGCGAGGACACTCAGCGTGCGAGCCCTGCAGAGGGGGGGACAGGGGCACTGAACTGCAACCTGGACGCCCCAGCTGGCGCGCTGCCCCCCCACCTCTCCCGCCTGAAGAACGAGGGCAACCTGCTGTTCAGAAACGGACAGTTCGGAGACGCGCTGGACAGATACAGCCAGGCTTTAGAGGGCTGCCGAACTGCAGGTGACTTTAATACTGCTGAGAGAGAGAGAGAGAGAGAGAGAGAGAGAGAGAGAGGACAGGACAACTTTACAGTCTCTGAAAATCTACTATTAACTAACTATGTGTGTGTGTGTGTGTGTGTGTGTTTGTATATTTGTGTGTGTATATGATGTAATACATCATATGTGGTGTATATATGAAAACAATGTAGCTAATGATTGTGTACAGTACAAATGTGCAATGTATGTTTCTAAAGGTAAAGAATAAACAGTATGTTTCTAAACTTGGATATTAAAAATAAGATGCTAAAATATATTCAGATTTATGATATTTTTAGATGTTGAACTCATATGTATATGGTAATATATGGGCTGTAATAATAGCATTATGTTTGATTTTTTTCTTTAGAGGTGTTTGTAGAGCATGTTGAGACAGTATTGTGTAAGCAGTGTGCGCAGGGTTTTGAAGAGGTTGTGTCATGGAGAAGCTAGAGC
Organism: Acestrorhynchus altus; assembly: GCA_034509495.1. Taxonomy (NCBI): domain Eukaryota; kingdom Metazoa; phylum Chordata; class Actinopteri; order Characiformes; family Acestrorhynchidae; genus Acestrorhynchus; species Acestrorhynchus altus. The sequence continues at coordinate 16,557,655 of CM067505.1, forward strand.
AGATCTGAGTGCTCTTATCTCTACTGTTCGACCAAACTGTGTGATGCTGGTCTTTAAGGGAAGTGAAGCAGGTGCTTTAAAGACCTCTAAAAAGGTCTGTGGTTTAAAGGGTGTGTTTGTGATTAGCAGCAGTTTTGGGTTTTGGTGAAGTCAGGACATGTGTGTATTCTTTCCTAAGTATTGTGATGATACCGCATTTCAGTTGTGTAAGTGTATACACTGCTCATCACCTCTCACCATAGCGACTGTAATGCACTTTCCCCAGAGAGATCTGCTATAGAGAAAACACACAAACGGGAGTCATCCAATATAATCAATGCTTTCATTTATTTATCATTGTGAATGTGTTTTGGAATGACAGATGGTGTTCACATGCATTCCTGTAAGGAAAATGAAATGTAGCAGTGATGCTTAAACACATGAAAATTGAATTCAGGTTTCCGTTTGTGTTTTCTGGCAGGTATCGACAGTGCCGAGGATGTGTGTATTTTGTACTCGAACAGAGCAGCTTGTTACCTTAAAGATGGAAATAGTGCAGACTGCATTCAGGATTGCACCAGGTTGGACCACACACACACACACACACACACACACACACACACACACAGTGTGTGTGTATATATATATATATATATATATACAGACAAGACATGAAATAAATAATAGCACATTATTCTGTTATTAATAATAGCATATATAATAAATGGCAAGGTACATGAAATCAATAATATGCCATAAGTAGAGGTCCCAGACCTTATGAAGGTGTCCACTGAGGAATGGAGCATACATGAGACATATTCATTGGGAATACACTCCATTAAAAGATTGTGCCATGAGTGATATATAATTATTTATTTATTTATTTATTTTTAGTGAAATGGCATCCTTAATCCTGAAGTGCAAAATGTTCTTCCTCGCAGATGGTCAGAAAATTGAATAGTGTCTTATTTTAGTTTTTCTTATGTATTTAAAATATGGACCTCTGAAAAACCGATGAGGAGGCACATACGATCCAGCTCAGAACACCAAAAATTACACGCAGTTCCTTCACATTTTAAAAGGTTTATAAACTGAAGTGTTCCCATTAATTGCAAATCTTTCTGTTCTACACAAAAACTACTGTTGGTGTTAATGTTGCTGGGGAAGCTGAGCCCTTCTGTTCTCATCTCTGTTAGTTCATTGGCGT